>BQNB010069888.1:4250-33332 GCA_026074375.1 Tanacetum coccineum
GTCAACCACCGTTGACCGGTGGTTGACCGGTGGTCCGGCGGTGGTCAACAGTGGTCCGCCAACGTTGACCGTCGCCGTTGACCGGTGGTCCGGCGGTGGTCCGGCGGTGGTCAACGGTGGTCCGCCACCGTTGACCGTCGTTGAACGCCGCCGTTGATCGGTGGTCCGGCGGTGTTGACCACCGTTGACCACCGTTGACCATCGTCGTTGACCACCGTTGACCGGTGGTCCGGCGGCGGTTGACCGGCGGTTGACCAACGGTGGGGTGAACAGTGAAAATGCCACGTGGCACCACTCAGGTAGTGACACGTGGCGCTTCTAATGATTGGTGTCAGATGTGCAGGTACGATGTACTGTAGCAGTACGAGGTGGCAGACACGTCAGTACTAGGTACTGTACACGTCAGTACGAGGTACTGTTCAGGTGGCGGCTGGACCAATCAGATGGTGACACGTGGCACTGGCGTGTGTCAGTCCGAGGTACTGTAGCAGTCAGTACGAGGTAGGCGTGTGCCAATCATGGGCAATAATGAGGCGGTTGGTGGAGTGCAAAATGACCAAAATACCCCTAGATCCAGCAATATAATTGGATGGAGGCTTGAAAGGACGAAAATACCCTCACCCACTTGGGGCTATAAAAGAAGCACGCACAGCTCATTTGGAGGGGAGATTTTAGTGAGAGAAATTTTAGAGAGTGAAATTTTAGTGTGTTTTTTAGTGTAGGTTAGTTTTTAGGAGTAGTATAATTTTGTTTTAGCTTATTGTATAAGCTTTTTAAGCTTATTATTTGCTTATTGTAATCAAGATTTTGAGCTTATTAATGAAGATGTTTGAGGTTGGTTTTTATTTAATGCTTATTATTTTTTGATGCTTATTTTTCTTTTTTATGCTTATTCTTCTACTCTTTCTCTTCTTTTGCTTATTTCTAAATAAGCTCATGCTTATAGCTTATTTTTGGATCCGATCTCTTAAGCTTATATTCTAATAAGCTTCTTTAATAGCTTATTTAGACTAGCTTATTTTATATTGTTTTTGATTTAGAGCTTTTCGAGTGAGCTTATTTTAGCTTATTTTCGAGTGCTTATTTTTCTAGTTTATTGTTTTTAGATCTAATCCTTAAATATACCCGTCTCTTGTTCACTTGATTGAACATCTTAGTTTCGGGTGGATTAGATCTAAAAATAATAGATCTTATATTTTAGCTTATTTTCTAGCATAAAATTGTTACTTTTTAATTCTATCTTATTTTTCTTAGATCTAAATCCTTAAATATACCCGATCCGAGTTCACTTGATTGAACACCTTAGTTTCGGGTGGATTTAGATCTAAAATTTTTCATCTTTTTATTAGCTTATTTTTGTTCTAACTTTTCATGTCTTATTTCTTATTCCATCATTCTACATCTAAGGCCGGAGCTTAAGGGTCTTATAAGGTTAATAAATAGATAAAGTTTTGATCTTTTTAGATTTTATGGAAATAATTAGTAGATAAAGTTGACACCTTTATTCGCTAATTAGTGAAGTAAAAGCTTTAAAGTGACAACCTTATTTGTTTATTAAGTTTGTAAGATCGGGTGGTTTTATATCATTGCGGTTCTTCATTCGGTACCCTTTTTCCCTTTTTAATACTAGTAGTTTAGAATTATTAGCTAAAAATGTTTATGTTTGATCTTATGATTGTTGCTAGTTTATTTGTTATGATTAGTGAGTAGTTTACTTGTGTTTGCTAAGTGATTAGTGAATTGGAATTTAGGTGCGGGTTTAAAAAGGTTTAAAAAATTATTAATCATTAGAATTTTTCCAATTTACATACCGTCATTTATTTTTAATGCAATTTAAATACTTGTCATTTATTTTTCTAAAAAGCACTTTACTTTACTTGTCATTTAAATTTCTTTAAACTTGTTTTCGAAGGATTTTAATTTGTTAAACATTAAACCCGCACTTAATGAACATTTCACGTCACTTAGCAAGCATTTTCGTCATTTATATCTTTTAGATCAATTTTAGTATAATCTTGTAGTTTTTAATCTTAAAATTAATATTAGTTTAAAAGTAGTTTAAATCCAAAAGTTTAGTTTTCCTTTTATATGCTTTCCCTTTTAGAAGATTTAGAAAACCAAACCCAAAAAACTTTTATGCCATTCAAGCTCGATTTACAACTTGAACGTAGATTTCCATTCACTTCTCGCCGAGGAAACGACCCGAGAGGTTTTTGATAGTTGCTTTGGTTAAAAGCATATTTCTTAGAACCGACGGAAAATACTCACTATACTATTATTGGCCTATCCTTATTATTACGTATTAATATATATTATATATATTTATATACGTGTAGTTCGGACGTGATCAATAGGATAAGTTATCTTAAAAGATACACTTTCCTTACAATTAGGTCCGAGTTATGTACTGAAATGTACTTAAGTCACTGTCATGAGTTCTAAACTTAGAATGTTTTGTTGTATCAACTTATGGCCGAAAAGATTTCTCTTTTGTTGTGAAGGATAAATGCATTGAAGCATATACTTTCCTTTACGTTGAGGCCCGGGTTATGTAACCCTTGTGGATTTTCTAGTTCCACAATGTGCAATTTTAGTCCTTTGACTTTTACTGTTTCCGTCCGGTCAGTTACCGTGTTGATGGTAGTGAATCTACATTTTCATTGGTCAATAAATCTTTTATTCATATATTAAACCTTTTTAGAGGTTTACAATCTTAATTGATTCATTTCCGGGAAGTTTGTCCTACAAACGGCTTAAAATATCAAACAACGCGTTCTGGCATGTCCAAAATTGTCAATACAAAATCTAAGACAACTAACTATAAAACATGTCATGTGAATAGTCTAAATTCATGTAAAAGTGATTTTAAACACAATAAAAACACTAAGAAACTCCGGGTTACATTTTAAAATCACGAACAATGAGTATTAAGGTAACTCGACACAAGACGAAGCAACCCGAGACCCTCTTTGATCCCCTTGACTGGTCGAACCAAATAGGAGACAAGGAGGCAAGATTTTAGGGACTTGGTCTCCTAAGGACATGTATATCTAGATATTTTGAACACATTTCTTCATTTCAAACACACACACAAAATTCTTCCTCTCCTTTTCTTCCTTTCCCTCTTGCGTTCGATTTTACACACACATATAAATCTATAAATTTTACAACTTTAATAAAAAAAAACATGAAGGTTTAAGCGTGCTGGGTTAATTCTAAAAGGTCTGGGTAAAGAAAAAACAACGTTTGGGTTGTTTGGTTTTGTGTCGATCTCGTCTTCAAAACCCTCTTTTGTAAGTTTTGAAATTTCAATTTAACTTGTACTTTTGTATATAAAATGATGCATAGATGTTAGTTGTAGGGTGCGTTTTCAAAAAATCAAACACGAAAAACGTATGAAACCCTTTATAGGGTGCGTTTTGGTTCGAACTCAAGGTAGAGAAAAAAAGGAAGACGAGGGTTGGTCATTTTGATAAAGTGGTTACGTTGGTGAGATAACATTATTTTCTTATTTTAGAATAAAGCTTATTTGGCTTATTTATAAGCTCTAGTGAGCTTATTTAGGCTTATTTTTTGTTCGAAAACCACAAGAAACAAAAAGTGAGTGCTTTTGGTTATTTGCCTCTTATGTCTTATTTTCGTAAGCTTATTTTGATAGCTTTTTAGGATAACCAAATGTATTACGTAGCTTATTAGCTTATTATAAAGTTAAACATACTAGATATGAGCTTATGAGGCTCACGGCCCAATAAGGCCCAATAAGCCGTAGCTTATTGTGGACTTGTTGTGGTCCGGCTTATTTTGATAATGATTGTTTGGGCTTATATTTACTAATGTGTTTTAGTATTAGGCCTAAATCGTATTTTATACTTACTAATAACCTATTGGATTCCATATTGGGCCTTAAGGCCCAATAAGTGGAAAAGTATCGTTTTAAGCTCTTAGAACGTATTTTGAAAATGATTTATACTCGTTATCAACAAGTTAGTCTTTCGGAAAGAAGGATTCTAATGAATCATTGTGAAAGCGTAGATTTTGGGTAATTGTCGAAAGGTTGATTATTTTGGGAAAAGTGTTTGGAAAATAAGGTTTGAGAACCTTGGAAAACGTTTTATAAATGAACGGGTCATGCCAAAATTTCGTAAAAATCCTATACTTAGTTTATTTTTCAAAAACTTACTTCTTCAACAAAATAATAAAATATTATTATTTTAATAAACCGACTAAAAGACGAAAACGTATTTTATAATTTTATAAATTATAAAACTTCTTTGAATCGTTTTGTATAATTAAAACGTGTCATTTCTTACATCAAATACAATTAAACAAGGTAACTAGGGTTACCGAATGGATTTACCGAAACATATTCATTTGCGTCTATAATCTAAGTCATGCTACTTTACTTGTCTATTTTCTTAAATAGTATAAGTATACATATTATCTAAAGTATATACTTGGTATATCATCTTCGTGTCTAAATCACCAACCACAACGCAACCAGTATTACTAAAAGCAGTAACACATAACATTTTCAAAACTCTTATGCATCATAATTAAGTACGTTTCAAACATAAAGCTAAGTCAAACAAATTGCTAGGTCGTGTCTGGAAGCAGTGTAAGAAATAGCAACCAACACCTTTCACCACATGAGGTGAAAGGGTATTTATAGTCCCCTAAGCCTAAGAGGCGTATGGACTTGCTTACATGGGTCGGGCTTGGCTTGTGTTGGGCTTTAGCCTCAAACATGGACAATATTAGATGAAAGTCCAAGCCCGTTAAACCCGACCAGCCTATTACTTAACAAGACTAATTATTACAAAGACGACCGATGAAATTCTTGTTCGACTTATATAAAAATAAGGCTAACGGTTTTAACTCGACATATATCACTTAAGGTATGAATAATATATATCTAAAAACTTACGTAATGATCGAAGATCATCAAGTCATGCATTTTTCACTCACAAGATTTTTCATAAATATGCATTACTTACTTTTCATAAACTAACTAATATAATTTTTTTTCTAAAGTTTATTTACATTTTAAATACACACTTGTTAAACACATTTTCTTTTCATGTGTAACCAACTAGATTTATCATTTAGTAAAATCAAAATTATTCACATCATACAAGTTCTTTTGATCATATTTTAGAAGCAAAATCTTTCAAAATCCAGAGTTGAATTTTGAAAGATTATGGAAAGATTTTAAAAATATTTAGTAAGAAAAAATCTTGAGAAAAATTGTTATTTAGACACCTACAAATCCATTATTAACACATACACATCCATTCAAAGTGATCCGTGGGATCTGTATGGTGTTGGTCAACTTTGACTAAAAATACAAGCCATTTGTACACCAAGTTTCTCACCTATTGCAATCATATTTTACACATTATCATAAATTCATACACTTAGTTCCTGATCATTACACTTGTATTTACATACCCTATCTAGTGATTATCCACTAACCATCTTTCTTGCAAGAGAAGATCACATCTAAGACTTTCAAGCATCAACCCTTTTGTTGCTAGTCTTCAAAGTTAGTTGATTTGTTGTAATTTATTTATTACCATCACACACCAAACATTGTAATCATATACCATACGCTATTGTAGACAAATATGCTAGTATTCTAGTCTTCAAAATTCGTAGAGAGAGGTTGATTCTACCTCGACAAGAACTAGATATATAGCTTTGTATCGGTAAAAGTATAAGTGATGTTGTAAGGTTTTCTCTACGGATTAAAGGAAGTGTTGTCGATTGTGAAAGGTTATCATTGAGATTGGTGTGCTAGAGAGTGAGAAGTAGGGAAGGAAGGAAGCTTCTAACCAAACCACTATAATTACTCGTGTCATGGTTTAATCTTTTCCTTTATTATTTATTGTCTTGCATTTACATTCATACATACTCATAAGATTTCACGTTATGTTTTCAAAACTATGATCTTAAAACGAGAAAACTATTCACTCCCCCCACCTTGGTCCCTTTTTAGTTTTCTACAAGGAGATTATAAATCATCCTACTTATACATTTCTGACAAAACATTCATACTTATTACACCTTATATTCTATCTTACTTCGTATCCATTGACCAAAACGTCAATAACTTCCCACTTTCCACTTTTTCTCATGCCTAGTGTTGGTTCCAACTTATCATAACATTTCCCCAAAAGGGACTAAAAATGGTGAATCTTTGGGAGTTGTATACAGATACCTGTGCTTATTTTACGATGGCATGTTTATTGTTTGAATATGAGTGTTACATCACATTTTATATATCAAACAAGTCTGAATATCAATTATTTTTCTATTTTCATCAACTTTAATGAATTAACCATATTGATTTAGAGGTTTTCATGGTTGGAAAGTTTAGAATGTATATTTTGTAATGCAAATTATGGTGAATCTGTTAGAGTTCTATACTACTCCCTCCGTCACATACTAAGTGTCATGTTTTGACATTTTGAAGTCTTTATTTCTCAATGTTGACCTCAACTAGTTCTTTGTGTTATATAATATTTGATGCAAAATATATGAATGGACATGGTTTTAAATGTATTTTCATCGATATGATCGACTTCTCGACGATCATTGCCCAGCAATTGCAAAACCTCTTACCCGCCATGCTAGCTCAGGTTAGTAACCAAGGAAATGTTGGAAATCAGAATGGTAATGTGGTTAATGAGAACGTTCAGGAGAACGTGGGGAATGTGTTAGTAAATGGCAACCGGGTAGGTTGTTCATATAAGGAGTTCTTAGCTTGTAACCCTAAGGAATATGATGGTAAGGGAGGTGCTGTAGTTCTTACTCGTTGGATTGAGAAAATGGAGAACGTACAGGATATGAGTGGTTGTAGTAATGACCAAAAAGTGAAATACACTACTGGTTCATTTGTGGGTAAGGCTTTAACGTGGTGGGGATACTCTAAAGATCGCACGCTAAGCCAGGAAGTTGCTGTTAGTATGTCATGGAATGACTTTAAGTTTATGATGATACAAGAGTTTTGTCCTAGTCATGAGATGCAAAAGTTGGAATCTGAGTTGTGGAATCACGCCATGGTCGGGGCTGGCCATGCTGCGTATACTGATAGGTTTCATGAGTTGGCAAGGTTAGTTCCTCACTTGGTAACTCCTGAGAGTAGGATGATTGAAAGGTATGTGTATAGGCTTGCTCTACAAATCCATAGGATGGTGGCAGCAACGGAGCCAAAGACTATGCAGAAGGCAGTGCAGATTTCTGGTGCACTGACCGATGAGGCTGTTAGGAATTGATCAATTAAGAAGGTGGAGAAAAGAGGAAATATGGGGGAACCTAGTAAGGATAAGAATGGTAGAGATGATAATAAGAGGACTAGGACTGGGAATGCTTTTGCTACTACTGTAAACCCTGTAGGAAGAGAGAATACGGGTACTTGGCCCAAGTGTACCACTTGCAACTCCTACTATGCACCCGGAGGGCCTTGTCGCACATGCTTTAACTGTAACCGACTAGGTCATTTAGCAAGGGATTGTAGAGGTGTGCTGAGGAATGTGAATCCTGTCAATGCTAGAAACCTAATGGTTAGGGCATGTTATGAGTGTGGTAGTATCGACCATGTCAGGTCAGCTTGCCCTAGATTGAATAGAGCACAAGAACCAGAAGGAAATCGTCTAAAAAAAAATAAAAAAAAATCAAGGTTGTGCTAATAACGGGAGGTCAGGGTCGTGGAAAACCAAGGGGAACCGCTAGGGGTTTGGGGCATCATGTGGGGAGAAGGGAAGCTCAACAGATCGAACATTGTAACAGGTACGTTTACTTTGAACAATCATTATGCGACTACCTTATTTGACTTTGGTGCCGACTATAGTTTTGTTTCCACTACCTTCATACCTCTGTTAGGTTTAGAGCCCAGTGAATTAGGTTTCAAATATGAGATTGAGATAGCTAGCGAGAAGCTAGTAGAGATTGATAAGGTTATTAATGTTTGCAAACTGGAAATCGAGGGTCAGGTCTTTGACATCGACTTGATACCTTTTAGACATGGGAGTTTTGATGTGATTATAGGTACGGACTGGTTGTCTAATTATAAAGCTGAAATAATTTACCATGAGAAGGTAGTGAGGATACAACTACCGGATGGCAATGTGCTTAGAGTAGTAGGAGAGAGACCAGATGAGAAAGTGAGATTGTTGATGAGTGCTAAGGCTACCGATAAGAAACAAGAAGAGGTTGTTGTAGTTAGAGATTTTCCTAAGGTATTCCCGGATGATCTATCTGAATTACCACCTATTCGGGAAATTGAGTTTCAGATTGAGTTAACCCCTAGAGCAATGCCGGTAGCAAAGTCTCCTTATCGTTTGGCACCTTCTGAATTGGAGGAGTTGTCGAGACAACTCAAGGAACTCCAAGACAAAGGTTTCATTCGACCAAGTTCGTCGCCTTGGGGAGCGCCGGTATTGTTTGTTAAGAAAAATGATGGTTCTTTTAGGATGTGCATTGATTATAGGGAATTAAACAAGTTGACTGTTAAGAATTATTATCCGCTTCCTAGGATTAATGATCTATTTGACCAACTGCAAGGGTCGCAGTTTTTCTCAAAGATAGATCTTAGGTTGGGATACCATCAGCTGAGAGTTCATGAGGATGACATTCCAAAGACTGCGTTTAGAACTCATTATGGACAATTCGAGTTCACAGTAATGCCCTTTGGTCTGACTAACGCACCAGCGGTATTCATGGATTTGATGAGCAGAGTTTGCAGGCCTTATCTTGATAAGTTTGCGATAGTGTTTATAGACGATATCTTAATCTACTCTAAGACTCGGGAAGAGCATGTAGAACACTTAAGGTTAGTCTTGGAACTACTCAAGAAGGAGAAACTGTATGCTAAGTTTTCTAAGTGTGAATTCTGGCTAAGAGAAGTGTAGTTTCTTGGACATGTAATAAATGGTAATGGGATTCATGTAGACCCTAGTAAGATTGAAGCTTTTAAGAATTGGAAAGCCCCTAGAACTCTGTTTGAGGTTCGTTCGTTCTTAGGATTGGCTGGATATTACCGTAGGTTTATTGAGAACTTTTCTAAGATAGCTAAGTCTCTTACTATCTTGACTCAGAAGTGTAAGACTTTCGATTGGGGTGAGGAACAAGAATTGGCATTTCAAACTTTGAAGGATAAGTTGTGTAATGCGCCTGTTCTAGCTCTCCCCGATAGACCAGAATACTTTGTGGTATATTGTGATGCGTCCGGGTTAGGACTAGGCTGAGTGTTAATGCAGAGAGGTAAAGTGATAGCATATGCGTCTAGGTAGTTAAAGATTCCTAAAAATAATTATATGACCTATGATTTGGAACTAGGAGAAGTTGTGTTTGCCCTTAAGATTTGGAGACATTATCTGTATGGGACAAAGAGTGTCATCTATACGGATCATAAGAGTCTTCAGCATATCTTTAGTCAGAAAGAGTTGAATATGCGACAGCGTTGCTAGATAGAGTTGTTTAGTGATTATGACTGTGAGATTCGCTACCATCCTGGTAAGGAGAATGTGGTGGCTGATGCCCTAAGTAGGAAGGAAAGAGTAAAACCCAAGAGAGTTAGAGCTATGAATATGACCCTTCATGTTGGATCCCTTACTGAATAGATCTTGAACCTTTAGCTTGCAAAGGGTTTGTTACTTTAGATAAATCCAAAGCAACAATAATGAAACACTGATTGAACACTATTGATTATGCGGAAACTAATCAACAGTTCTAAGAAGAACAATATTAAGTAAACATAATGATTAAGAGATGAAGCCTTAAGTCGAAGTACTTTGTACACCCAGGTGCTGATAAGATGTATTATGATTTATGAGATAGGTATTGGTGGCCTGGAATGAAAAAGGATATAGCCGAGTATGTTAGAAAGTGTTTGACTTGTCTGAAGGTTAAGGCTGAGCATCAAAGGCCATCTGGCTTACTTTAGCAACCTAAGATTCCCGTATGGAAATGGGAAGGGATAGCTATGGATTTTGTGAATAAGTTGCCTAGGACTAGTAGTGACATGAATATTCTGGGTTCAGTATGGGACCCAATTGGGATACGTTCTGCTCATTTTCTACTATGCGTGAGGATTATAAGTGAGAAAGGGTGGTGTAGATTGTATTTGAATGAGATAGTTGCTAGACATGGTGTGCCGATCTCGATTATATCGGATCGTGATAGTCGTTTTACATCAAGGTTTTGGCAGTCAATGCAAGAGGCATTAGGAACTCGTTTAGACATGAGTAAGGCTTATCACCCTCAGACCGATGGTCAGAGTGAGCGTACCATTTAGACTTTGGAAGACATGCTTAGAGCGTGCATCCTAAACTTCAGAGGAAGTTAGGATGTTCATCTTTCGTTGGTTGAGTTTTCATATAACAATAGTTATCATGCTAGTGTGAAATGTGCTTTGTTTGAGGCGTTGTATGGTAGAAAGTGTCGTTCGCCAATTATGTGGGCTGAGGTTGGAGAAGGTTAGTTGATAGGACTTGAGTTAGTGCAAGAGACTATTGAGAAGATCTCGCAAATTAAGGATAGACTTAAGGCTGCGCGTGATCGTCAAAAAAGTTATGCTGATAAGAGGAGGAAGCCTCTAGAGTTTAGTGTGGTGACTATGTCTTGCTCAAGTGTCTATTGAAAGGTGTGGTACACTTTAGGAAGAAAGGGAAGTTAGCACCTAGGTTTGTTGGACCGTTTGAGATTATTCAGAAGGTAGGCCATGTGGTTTATCGGTTAGATTTGCCTGAGGAATTGAATGGTGTTCATGACACGTTCCATGTGTCGAACCTTAAGAAGTGTTTGGCTGATCCAACACTGCAATTGCCTTTGGATGAGCTTGAGTTGTGCTAAGTTGGAATTTGATAGAAGAGCCTGTGAAAATTTTGGAAATAGTGTTTGGAAGTTTAAAGGTAGTAGATTTCCACTTCAAGGTTCGGTGGATTCGAAACGTGGCCCTGGAATTCGCGTGGAGACGTAAAGATCAGATGAAATTGAGTACCCGCATTTGTTGGTGATGTTGTAGTTTGAATTTCGAGGACGAAATTATTTTAAAGGGTGGTAAGAATGTAACCTTTGCCCTTTTTGTGTCCTGAATATTACATTTATAGTCCTTTGACTATTTGACTTTTGTCTGTTTTTCAGATTTTATACCGTGTTGACGGTGGTGATTTTTATGAGTATTGTGGTGAATTATGGTTTATTGTGATTAATAATCCCTTTTGGAAGGTATTATTGTGTTATTTGTATTCCGGGTGGTTTGACCCGTGAATTTTGAGAAATGCCAAAAAAACGAGTCTGGCACGTCCGTTAATGTCTAGATAAGTTTTGAAAGGGTTTAATGTGAAAATATATCATGTAAATACTCTAGGTTAATGGAAAAGTATTTTTAAAGTGAATAAAAATGTTAATTAACTTTGGGGTAAATTTTACGGTTGAGTTTTATGAGTATTTAAGTGTTCCCGACATGAAAAGAAAGACCCGGGACCCATAGGATCCCATGGCCGGTCAAATGAGTCAACAAGGGACAACATGGCATTTTTTTAGCAAGCTTGTCTAAAGATGTATACATATATGCTTTCCACTAAGATCATTTTCTCATAATTCCATTTCATTTCAAAAAATATAACACACACTTAAGTGTGTGTGTATGCATCCGCCCCTAAACTAACAATAATCTACCATAAATTTTCCAACTTTGGTCAAGAACGTGATATTCCGAGTTGATACGAGTGTTTGAGTGTTCATTTAAACAACGTTTGGGTTGTCTGGTTCGTGTCGAAATATACATTTTTGAAGATTTTCTTGTAAGTTTTCAAATTTAAATTTCGTTTGTCCTTTTGGGTTTTTTTGTATGACTTGTTGTTAGTTCTACAAGTTGATCGTTGTGAAATTAATTTTTGGAGCGAATTGATAAAAAAGGGTGTGTTGGTTCGATGGAATTAAAAAAGGAAAAAAGAGTGGTTTTTGGTAGTTTTGATGTTGTGGTCTTGATGGTTTGAATAATATATGATGCTTGAATGCTTATTTTTGTAGTAGATTGGATAGTTATTCAGGATTATTTTTTAAGCTATTCTTGCTTCTTTTGGCTTATATGCATGAAACAATTCCCAGGTGATTTTGATTATTTTTGTGTTTATGGCGTATGTGTGGACTATTTTGTGGGCTATCGGTAGTAACCAATGCGAAACGTTAGCTTATTTAGCTTATTTTTAAGCTTTATATAGTATTTTTTAGCGATTAGGATCACGCTAATAGTCTATTTAAGCCGTGGCTTAATGGGAGGGCTTATTATGGTTTAGATTATTTTCTACATATTAATATATGCTTATGTATGTAAATGGACCTTGATTTTAGACTTGGATCGTATTTTGGACTTATAAATGTCTTAATGGACCCTTATTGGGCCTTAAGCCCAATAAGCGATATTTAGTCGTTATGAGAGTTTTGATGGACTTTTGAAAGTGAAAATATGTTTATGAAGTGATATTGAACGATATTTTGGGAAAACGTTTAGTAAACGTTAAAGATTGAGATTTTTAGAATTTTGTCGAAAAGTGTCGAATTGGTAAAAAGTGTTGAAAATAAGGTTTGAAACCTTGGAAAATGTTGTATGAGCGTACGGGTCATGTTGAAATTTCATAAAAAGTTTATACTAAGAAATTTTCCTAAAAACATGATTTTTGATTTTAAATAATAAAATATTATTTAATTATTTTATTTATCTAATAAATTCTCTAAAAGACGAAAAATGTAATTTTTCTCAAAACTTCACTAATGTGTTTATTATGAGTAAATGTTTCATTTTCAACTGTATTATGATTATTTTGAAGTGATTAAGGTTACCGAATGGATTTGTCGAAATATATTGATAATTATTAATTATATATATTTATTTAGATTACTTATCTATTTTCTCTAAATAGTATAAGTATGTATTATCAAGTAATGGGATTGATATGATTGTTGGGATATGTCGTCAACCATCACACCACTAAATTGTTTTGGTTAATTGTACAACGCATCTAAACTCTATGCATCAAACATGAAGATTGTATGAAAATGGATGATTCATATTGGGACATTAACTAGACTAGGTTGTGTGCGGGCGTCATTTCATTTGCTTGTGTGATTGATATTTGGTTGCTAAAGACTTGCTTGAGGTGAGTTCTAGTAGCCTCACTTTTTACTGGTTTTTATTGGTCACATAAAACGTTTACGTTTCGCAATTAAATACATTTAGGCATACCCGGAAGAACTAATACCTATCTATACTCAACCAAATACCCACTATTATACCCAATATCAAAATTTGATAAAATTAACATATATATACATACATAAGCCGGATCTATTAGAAAAACCACAAGGAATAGACTCTAAATTGTTTTTGAAATATAACACATGTTATTCACTAAAAAGCAAACATCTTACTGGTATGGGCTTTATTACACATTACCTTTTTTTATTAAAACCAGACTTAATTGTACTAAAAACGTACCCAAAAAAACATTGTATTTGTTATGTTTTGCCATTTGTGTGTGTAGGTGAAATGGGAATGGATATCCAGGAAAAGGACAAAAAGAAAGCCAAAAACAAACAAAACCAAGCACGGAGTGGAAAAGACAAAGTCAAATCGAAGCCAAAGTCAAAAGTCAACCAAATGAAGAAAATACAACTTGAGGGACTAAAACTGCCAAACCTCAAGTTGTATTACAAGAATAAAAAGACAAGGGCCTATGAAATTGGAAAATTGGCGTGAAGTATTACTTTAGGGCCAGTTCTGCCACAGCACTCTATAGTTGTATCTTGAGGGACAATTGCTGGCAATTAGTTATATAGGTTGGAGGAGGGCATTTTGCCAAACGTTCAAACATGTGTTATTAAGGACTATTTTGCAATGAAGATTATGGGATGAGGGGTCCAAAGCTGCCTATACCCAAAAACCATTTTTCCCGCCCACAACAAAACCCCAGTACAAACTTCACGGGTGTTCTTTCAACCCTTGGACCTGCAACCTCTACAACTCCTTGGGTAAAGACCATTTCCCCCTCCCTACTATCTTCTCGCAGCTTTTAATTTGGCATGTGGCAATCCTTCACCATTTTCAAGTAATTTCTATGGGAGATTGGGGCACGTCGAAAATGAAGTATACAAGAAGATTGAATGGCTGAGATTACTTTTATCAGGTCCCTCACACAACAAAAACACCTTGTGAAGCCCTCACAATGAAAACACAAGCTGCAAGTCCAAGAAGAAGAGACTTCGGCTATAAATAGAGCCATTTTGTAAGCCTTGAAGGCACGTAGATCTTAGATTATTTTAGTTTAATTGTCATTTTTAATTAAAGTCATTTTACAGGTCATTGTACTTTTTCTTTCAACTTTGTACTAATTTCCAAGTTTAATGAAGTGTTGAGGTTTTAAGTTAAATTCCAAGTTCTAAATTGCTAATTAGTGCTTAATTGTGTTTGAAAAGCTTTCAAAAGTGCTTGTGTACAAGCTGTTTTTGTCAAGTGAAAGAAAGAAAAAGCTAAGTAGTTAAGAGAAAAGCACAAAAATCACTCGCAAATACACCACAGCTTATTTTATGGATGATAAGCCCTTGTCTTTGACAAGCTAGAGCTTGTAAAAGCTTAAGCAGCCCTGTTTAAGCAAGGGTGTTGTAAGTTTTTTTTCTAGTCTTTATCTCATTCACTGTAGATTAGCTTATTAGTACTTATTTATTGTTTATGTTTATGCTTTGTTATGTTGTTTAGTGCTTATCCTACTTAGATTTCAGTTCAAAAAATGATTTGTGCAACTTTCCTAGTTAGTACTGGTAGCGTGAGTATAGTAATACTGTTTTAGATGATTCGTATTTAATTCGCTTATTATTGTTTGAAATCTGCTTATAAGTGTCTTATTTTGTTATTTGATAATCTGTTTTTAACAACTTAGGATCAAATCAGCTTGTAATGACTTTTGAAAACTTTAAGGGCTGTTTGGAACCAGCAGTACTAACCCATAGTTAGTACTGCTAGTTCTCTTTTAGGATTTTAAAGCTAGCAGTACTAACTCAAAGCTAGCAGTACTAACTCCAAGTTAGTACTGGTAGTTAATACTGTTAGTACTGTTGGTTCATTGTTGCTTTTTAGCTTATTATCTCTGCTTATTTAAGGTTTGCTTAGCTATTTAGAGTAGATTAAGTCCATTTTCATTCACTGTCTTTAGTAGAGCTTATTTAAGCTTATTCGCCTTTTCAAAGTAATTTCAAGAGTTTATCAGTTTATAGTTTTTTAGCTTATTTGCCATTTTAGTTTATTCTAGTTGCTTATTCTTATGCCTGAGTGCTTATTAGGGATAATTAAATATCTGTTTTAGTTTATTTGCTTATTTCTTGCTTCATTATGTTTTATCTAAACTAGCAGTACTAAATTTAAAGCTAGCAGTACTAACTCTAAACCAGCAGTATTAATTCTAAGCTAGCAGTACTAACTCCAAGTTAGTACTGCTGAGTTTCTCTTGCTTAATTTAGCTTAATTGCTTGCTGAATTTGCTTATTTAGGGTTAGTTTAGCTTATTAGGATTGTAAAGGCCTGTTCTAGCTTATTTTCCTTGCTTATCTTTGTTTGCATTTAATCGTTGTTTTTAGTTTTCTTTAATCGTTTTTGCATGTTTAACTTGTAGAGATAGAAAATCAATCATACTCCTGTCATATTCAAACATAGTTTATCAATTCGTCATTCGATTTTCCATTCACGCCTCGTTGGGACATAACGACCCGGGAATCATACTTCCGGTTACGTATATATTTTATTTTGTGAACTTTTGACCAAACCTTGGCTAAAGGTATTTGGTTGAGTGTTTGCTTATATATTATATATATTATATATATATTATTGACGAATCAATTTTTGGCGCCGTTGCCGGGGAGGCTGTGAAATCGATTATCGTTACGTTTGACAATTTGTTTGAATTTGTGAATATTTTCTTCTATAAAAATATAAAAAGTACAAAAATATTTTTCATTTTCTTTTATTAGTATAATTATCATATAAAAACAAAAGAAAAACCAAAAATATAAAAAAAACAATTTCCATAAAAAGAAATAATAAATAAATTCACCAAGTTGGTAAAAGAATACCAACATATAATACTTTCCATTGAAGTATTATCCATCAATAAGTTCCCGAACAAAAGATTTAAAAACTTGCCATTTGTGTCTCTTATGACATACGGCTCACCTTGAGAAGATTAACAAACTAAAAAGTGGGTATAAGGAGGGTTGTTCCAAGGAACTACGACCCGAAAGGAGAAATAAGCTTCGCGCTATTCCTACTTCTCCGACTCACCTGTGCGATTTATCTTTTTTGGAGAGCTACCGTGAAGGATGTAGATTATTTGGTTGAGTTGTCCTACCTCATTGTTCGTAAATACATTGTGAATAAATCAGTTTGAAAAAAACTATAAAAATGTTGTATAATATTTTTTCATTTAGTGCATGCGCACTCGTCTCAATCCCGTAGACGTCGGACAACTAAAAGTCCGGACAAACTTCATTGAATCACCATATCTTGCGAATAAAACCAATAAACAATTAAGATATCCCAATCCTCTTAGGTACGATGGCCGATAATCATACTATGGCGGAATTGCTCAAAGCACCACGAGGGTTACGAGGATGCGATCGTTGTTCCGAAAATCACCTGCAAAACAACTTTGAGATTCATGCATGGTTACTTAAACTCCAAAACAAGCAATTTTTTGGACCATGATAAATGAAGACCCATATGCTCACATCCGATATTTCAACAAGATCACTTCTCGATGAAGTTCGCGAACGTTCCCGGTACGTCGGTTAAGGCTTATGCTTTTCCCATTTCCCTCGAGGGAGCCACCCGATATTTGGCTTGAAAAAGAATCCCCTCGATCGATTCTTACATGGGATGATCTTGTTCAAAATTCATTAAACAATTCTTCCCTCCTCTAAAACAATCATTCTTCGAAATGAATTCAAGAGATTTCAACAAAAAATTGATGAAACATTTACGAGGCATGGGGACGCTTCAATGATCTTTCTTAGGGCATGCCGCATCATGGGTTTTCATAATTGCATCAAATTGATAATTCTATAATGCTTAACTCGATGATCAAGATTCATTGAACTCCGCGGGTGGGGATGCCTTTGGGTGTTGGGTGGTAACTTTTGGATAATTTGCCTCGAGAATGCTAAAAACATCAAGGAGTAAGTCCAAATGCGTCAAATCACGAAGCAAGGCAGTCGTGCCAAGTGATTCGAGATCTTCTACCATACCAGTTTCATCGTTGTTGTAACTTAAAGATATGGTTAGAGCATTGATTCTCGATAAGAAAAACCAAACCTCAGCTCCTGCTACCGTAAAAGCGGTCAAGGAAAGTTGTGTAACTTGCGGTGGTGGTCATTCTTACCAAAATTGTCCAGCCACCAATGGCAACATTTATTGTGACAATATCCAAGAGTATGTGTCACAAGCCGTCGCGGCTAATTTCATAAGGAAAATACGGTTACGACTCTTGATGGTGTCAAAATCAAGATTCGGACCTCCTGGTTTCCCTCCCGTTCAGAACCATCAAGGAAATAATCAAAACAATTTCAACTGGGGAAATAATTACAATCAAAACCGAGGAAACAATTACAACCAAAGCCAAATTCATCATCCTCAGGTTAATCAACCACCAGCTTATCAAGATCCTGTTTACCAAGCTCCCGCTCCTCAAACACAAGGTGTGTTTAAAATCGATTTTGATATCTACGTGAAGGCTAATGATGCGGTTATGAGGAATATGCAAAACCAAAATCAAGTTTTGCAAAATCAAGGTCAAAACCTGCAAACTCAATTGAACAACTTGGCCACTTCGAATCAAAGGCTTGAAAGTATGCTAGGTAACTTATCAAATTGCATACCACATTTTCTTCAGGAATCTCCCAGGCAACACCATTACTAACCCGAAGGAGGATTTGAAAGGTATCACCACCCGAAGTGGTGTTGCTTATCAAGGACCCACGATTCCTCCCACTTCATCTTCTTTTCCGAAAGTAATGAATCGTGATACCGAGGTTACAAAGGACACGATGCTTCCTACTAATAACGGAAGCACCGAAGACGTCCAACCTCCGGTTACTCAAGTCCAATCTCAAAATCCAATTTCCGAGCCCGATGTTGCTTTCCCCTTTTAGTGCTCGATGCCTAACCAAAGACATCAATTCCATTTCCTTCTAGAAGAATGATGAAAGCGCCGTGAAAAAAGCTAACGAACAAATTGAGAACTTCTTCGAAATCTTAGAAGATTTGAGTTTGAAATTTGCTTTATGGATACTTAACCCTTATTGCAAAAATTTGCTGACTCTAAATATTTAATAGAACAAAGAGAAGTTGAGTGAAATGGCTTAATTGAACGAGAAGTGCTTCAGGGTAATCTAAACAAGTTACGAAAAAACTTGGAGACAAGGACGATTTCTTATTCCATGTGATTTTCTGGGAATAATACATGCCTCACGCCTTGGCGATATCGGCTTGCGGAGCATTAATATTATCCCATATCTCCGTCTTGGAGAAAGATATTCTCTCCCGAACTATCCCCAACTTGCTTACGCTAGAGTTGCGGACCGTTCAATCACTGAACAATGGTATTGCTATTGACAGTCAGTTTGATGGTGGGAAGTTCCACTTTCTGGCAATTTTGTTGGTCGTAGATTTTGAAACCAGACCCCCGTGTACCTTTATTCTCAGGGTGATGTTTCTTAAAAGATCCAGTTGTGCATTGATAGCTGTTTACGAAGGTGACATAACCCTTCGTGTTGACAAAGAGGCAATCCACATTCAATGCTGGACCAAATTCGCAGATTAAACGGCAACATTACAATATATGACGGCGAAACTGAAATCGACGTCATTGAATTGGCATTTGATGAATACTCTCAAGAAGTTATCTGGTTTCTCCGACGTTGTTGCATATAACTATCTTCTCCGTTATTTGATCCAATTGTCTTCAAATTCTTCACAACACTAACTCCATCGAGGATAGTGACTTTTCTCCTTCTCTGAAGAAGCGGCATTGCTTTTTAGCTATCGATGACGAGCCCTTTCACGGAAATTGATGCTACTTATATGAGCCAGAGGGTGACATTCTTATTCTGAAGAACTTCCCATGTGAACCGTTACTCCTCTTATGAATCATAAGATTTATTTGGCTAAAAATCCAGAAAGAAACTTACAGTTGTGAAGACTAAAAAACATTAAATCAATCAATTGATGTGCCTCCGAGGTCCTTGAAACTAAGGACTTGCCACCTCATTTAGAATACAATTTTTTGAATGTGACGAACAAGTTGCCCGTCATATTGCGGAAAGATTTGATGGATGAGGAGAATTGCATTCTTATCAGGTTCAAAACTCCACAAAAGCGAAGCCATTGCTTGGAAACTCTCTGATATCAAGGGTGTTGATCCAGAGTTTTGTACTCACAAAATCCTTATGGAAGAGGACTACGAACCAACAGTTCAAAAGTCAAAGACGGGTAAACCCAAATGTCACGAGTTTCAAAAAAAGAGTTGATAAATAAAACTTATTGTCGCTAGATAATTTATCCGATCTCTAACAGTCCTATGGGTTAGCCCATGGCTTACTGTGTACCAAAGAAGGGTGGCATAACCGTCGTCAAGAATGATGATAATGATTTGATACCAACTCAATTGGTCACAGGGTGGAGAGTGTGCATTGACTATAGAAAGTTGAATGAAGCCACCCAAAAAGACCATTTCCCATTGCCCTTCATGGATCAAATGCTCGAAAGAACTCACAGGATACCAATACATTATTTCCTGATGGCTTTCTCGGGTTTCTTCAGATTCCTATTGACCCGATGGACTCAAGAGAAGATACATTCACTTGCCCATAAGGAAACATTGATCATCGCCACATGCCTTTTTGGGATATGCAATGCAACCTGGGGCACGTTTTCAACGTTGTATGATGGCAAATCTCCATGGTCATGATCGAAAAGACAATGGAAGTGTTCATGGATGACTTCTCGGTCTTCGAAGATTCTTTCTCTACATGTCTATCCCATTTGGAAAAAATGTTAAAGCGGTGTGAAGACACCAATTTGTCTCTAAATTGGGAGAAAAGCCATTTTATGGTGAAGGAAGGCATTGTTCTTGGACACAAAATCTCTAAGTCGGGAAATTTGAGGTTCGATTGTGCAAAGTTGAAGTTATAGTCAAGCTCCCTTACCGACACTGTCAAAGGTGTCCGTTTTTCTTGGGGCATGCCGGTTTTTTGACCGTCGTTTCATACAAGTCTTCTCAAAAATCTGCCTCCAATGACCACTTGCTTGAAAAAGAGACTCCATTTTTCTTCTGAAAAAGAGTATCGGATCCTTTTAATACACTTAAAAGAAATTGCACTGAAGCTCCAATTTTGATTGCTTCCCGAACATGGGACTTTGCCCTTTGAAAAACTACTATGTGATGCAAGTGACTTTGCATTTGGGGCAGTCTAGGGCAACGAAAAAAAACAGCATTTCCAATCAAATTCACTATGCCTAGCAGATAAGACCGAAGCTCAATCAACACTACATTCGAACGAAAAAAAAGATATTACTTGCCGTAGTGTATGTTTTGAGAATTCTGGGCATATCTTCATCATTTTGTCAAGGAGCATAGTGTACACAGGTCCATTCTGGTTATTAAGTATCTGTTTTGCTTAAAAGGATGCTAAGGCAAGATTAATGCGGTGGTTCCTTTTGCTCCAAGAATTCGATGTGGGATCCTGAGACAAAAAAGGTTAGCAGAAATCTCCCAGTCCGATCATTTCTCTCCTGACTTGAGAACCCACCAAGATGAGTTCGAGGAACAAGAAATCACAGAAGATACTTTTCACTCTGAAAAACTCTTGGAACGTTGCGCTTCTGTGATGATAGTACCCCTGGTTTGCAGTTTTGCAAACTACCATGCGGGGAATTTCATTATCAAAGAATGTGACCCTACAGAAAAACAGTTTTTCAAAAGATGTCAAACATTTATTTCAGAGATGACCCCTTTCTATTAAAGAATGTGCTGACCAAGTTTATTAGGCATTGTGTTTCGGGGGCAAGAAGCTTTTTGTCATTCTAAAAGCTTGCAATAGTGGATCCCACGGAGGGACAATTACAGTGCTAATTACACACCGCTAAAAAGATCTTCGATTCAGATTTTATTAGCCACACAATATTCAGAATGCCCATGACTTTGTCAACCGACTGTGAAATTTTGTCAACGTCAGGCAAAAATTTCGAACGGGTGAGATGCACAAAAACTCTATCCAAGTTTGCGAAATCTTTGGACATTGGGGCATGGATTTTATGGGGCCATTCCCTCTTTCAAGAGGAAACAAGTACATACTCGTGTCAGTCGATTACTTATTCAAAATGGGTTGAAGCGAAGCGCTCTCACCAATGATGGCCGAAGTTGTTGCAAAGTTTCTTTAAATCTCTTTGCCAGATTTGGTGCTCCTCGTGCCATCATCAGTGATCGTGGAACACATTTTTGCAATGACCAGTTTGCAAAGGTCATGCTTAAATATGGAGTCACTCATCGTCTCTCCACCGCGTATCACCCACAGACAAGTGGGCAGGTTGAAGTATCGAATCGTGGTTTAAAAAGAATTCTTGAAAGGACAGTGGGCGAAAATCGTGCCTCTTGGTCGGACAAACTGGATGACGCTCTCTGGGCCTTCCGTACAGCGTACAAAACACCCATCGGGTGCACTCCGTACAAGCTTGTATATGGAAAGGCATGTCATCTGCCGATTGAGTTGGAGCACAAAGCTTACTGGGCCCTTAAACATGCAAACTTTGATCTCAAAACCGCGGGTGATCAACGCAAAGTTCAACTCAATGAATTAAGTGAACTGCGTGATCAAGCCTATGAAAATTCTTTGATTTACAAAGAGAAAACTAAGAGGATTCATGATGCAAAGATCAAAAACCGCGTTTTCAATGTCGGTGATCAAGTCCTCCTCTTTAACTCAAGATTGAAAATTTTCTTCGGCAAGTTGAAGTCCCGCTGGTCAGGACCATTTACCATTGTTCAAGTTTTTCCATATGGCACCGTTGAGTTATCCCAAAACTCCGGGCCAAACTTCAAAGTAAATGGTCATCGTCTCAAGCACTACTTTGGAGGTGATATCCCTGCTATGGATATCCCGGACCTCCAAACCTTCCCTAAGGACAACTAAATTCAGGGAATTGGGTCAAGCTTAGTGACCCTAAACAAGCGCTTCGTGGGAGGCACCCCATGCTTATCCTAGTTTATCAGTAGTAGTAGTATGCTAGCTTAGTAATGAATAAGTATTTAGTTGTTGTGAGGAGGCTTGCCTCTACCTTTTCCATGTTTTGTGTTTTGTGCTGTATTGTCCAGGATGTCCCGGATTTATGAAGCCTCTCGTGCTCGCGGTATTTGTCATTTGATCACAAGAGCTTCACAATCCTCAGCTTCATTTGGGAATCCCGATATCCTAATCTTATCGACTAACGTTTATCTTTAAGCATAATTCATAAACGGCTTAGGATTTACGTAGAAACCCTTCGTAAAACATTGAGGACAATGTTTCATTCTAGTATGGGGGGGGTCTTCGATTTGATGGTGCCTGCAGCCGTTGTCTCTCACGTAATCCTGTTTTTACCACCAAAATTTCAAAAAAATGAAAAATTTTAAAAATTTTCAAAAATAAAATAAGTGTTTTGTCATAATTTTGACTTTCCTGCTGGGTAGAATAAGAGTAAATTTTGACTCGATCGAGCGTGTTGAGCTCTAGCTTGTTCCTTAACTTTTAGACTAAGCATTCGCGAATATTTGCGAAGAACGAAAAATGATAGTGTTAAGTATGAGTGGGATGCTAAACAAAGATTATTTGGAAATCTTAAGAGCTCATGTGTGTAATTTGTCAGTTTTTCTCCCATAAGCTCTTAATCTGATTAATATACGTGCTACTTTTGGAAATTAAACTTAAATCAATAATTTTTATGTAGTATATAGCAAAAACTTTAGCCTTAGTTCAAATTTATACTTGAATTTTTCAAAAAGACGTTTTCCCAATATGTAAAAAAAAATGATGAAAAATGCAAAAATATAATAAATATAAACTGTGGGTTGATAAAAGTTTGCTGTATCTTGCCGGCTCACAACCGATGTTACAGCCTTCTAAAGAAAGCCCATAGTAAGAATAATTATCCGAGACTGATAAAAGTTTGCTGCATCTTGCCGGCTCACAACCGATGTTGCAGCCTTCTAAAAGGTCAAGGGTTACAATTGCATAAAAATTAAGTGTGAATAAAAGATCTCTTTTTGTTAAATTCAAATATGCTTTTGAACTTTGGCTATTATATTTTATAAGCTATGTGCATACGGAAAACCTGAGAGTTTTTGAAACCTAAGGTCCGTGAGTCCTGATACTAGTCTCTGTGGGGTGTCAAAAGCCTGGTCACTTAACCGCAAGGTTGGGATGTGCCGAGACGAAAGTCGCTACATGGGATGATCTCGCCTTCAAACTCATTATTCTCGGGTGGAACGTGAAACATAGAATGTTGCAAAATGTTGATCCATGGTTGAAATTCAAAATAGCACATACACCTAAGATATAATAATTGTCGGGAGTGAAAAGTTTACAAGTTGCAAATATGAGTAGTGTTAGCATCTTAACTCATAATTAACGGTGATTTCGTTTTAAGCTTGGTTTGGAATAAGTGAAAAGTCGGGAACGATGAATTTATCCTTTTTGGGGCATTCTCGGATCGAAATGCATCTTGTTCTATGATCCCTTAAAGTTATTAAATAACGTGGAAATAACGAAAGTCGGAATATTCTAGGTAGTTGCTAAAAAATGGAAAAAGCTTTGAAAAATGGGAAAATAGGGTGTTTTAAAGCTTGTTATTTCTTAGCTCTCCACAAAAAAATCTTTGCTACTTTTCAAAGATTTAGTTTGGGGAAGTTTTTGAGGTATTTGGTTTTAGAGCATATAATATTGCGTGAGGACACGCAATCACTTAGTTTGGAAATTTTGATATGCTTAAATCACGATATCTTATTGTATATCAAAAATGACCCTTAAATGAACAAAATGTCCAAAAATAATGCCTTGTAATTTATGT
Source organism: Tanacetum coccineum (assembly GCA_026074375.1). Classification (NCBI taxonomy): domain Eukaryota; kingdom Viridiplantae; phylum Streptophyta; class Magnoliopsida; order Asterales; family Asteraceae; genus Tanacetum; species Tanacetum coccineum. The sequence continues at coordinate 28,396 of BQNB010069888.1, forward strand.
ATATTGTTATTTTTGTGAATGTATAGGTACGGATAGTGCAAAAATCATAAGAAAACGGTCAAAACCAGACAAACACGGACACGGGAACGGATAGAGTGCACAAGAGAGATGGAAAGGTTTCAGAAAGGGTGAATAAAGTCAACCCTGGTCAACACTTGGTCAACCAATAAAATGGCAAAACCCTCAAAAATACCAAGAGAGCCTTATTGTTAAATATATTTCTTCAAAGGTCCTTAAAACCCTAAATCATCTTAGTCCTTTTATTATTAAACTAACGGTCTTATCTCTTTATTTACCAAAACCCTTAACCTTTTTGATCCCAAGCCCAAATAACTTAACAAAGCCCAATGGCCTTCAGTCAATATCAAACGAATTATAGTGTAAAAAGAAAGGCGCGAAATGTTGTTTTCTAGTGTTCATTCATCTCCCTCAATTTATCCCTGTCATCAAAAACAAGGTAAATCCCAAATGGCTACGTGGCAAAAAAGATCGAGTAACTAAGCATTGAGTGGAAGAGCAAAACGTCATCAGTGCTCTCATAGGCTAAATTGACAAGGGAATACACTAGTGATGATTAACAAACACACCAAGAGATGGATCTTTACAACTAAAGACGGCTAAAAGAAGCACAAGAGAATCAAACCACGGATTGCCACGCTGGCAATCCGTGTGCTCACTTAATGATCTAACGGATAAAAGAGGGTATCCAATGATTGAAGGATAATAAAGGGCCAAGATTAGAGTTCAAGAGGAGCGTACGCAGAGGTCTAGATCCTTCTCTCCAGGCCTATAAATACAAGACCTTGCTCACTCACAAAGGGTATATCTAGCTTAATTTAGGAGTAGTTTAGTGATAGCTTATTGTAATTTTCTAGCTTATTGTAGTTTAATCCTTTATAATTTTCATTTAAAAAGCCTTGTAATCTGTTTTTCATCAATAAAAGTTTGCATTTCACCTTTTAAACTTGTGTTAAAATCTGTTTTTACTTAAATTGCAATAATAAGCAATGTGGTTTAATAAGCTTAATAAGTTGTCATATCTTCTCATAAGCTAGCTAAGTACTCATTCAAGCTTAAAAAGCTTAAATGAGCTTAATTACTTTCAAAACCACAATCAAATTTACCACAGCTTTTAAGGAAGGGAAGTCAATCATGGAAGGACTTCCAGGACCCTACCAGCTTATCATTTGATAAGCTGGATCTTGTTGATAGCTCAAATGAGCATTTATAAGCCTTGTTTTGTGTAGAGGCTTATGTAAGTTCTCAATTACTTTTTATAGCTTTAATATTGCAAATTAGCTTAATACTGCTTATCACTTGTTTATTGCTGTTTAATTTAGCTTATTGTTGCTTATTATAAATGTTAAATGCTTATTATGTCTAATTGTTAGCTTAAAACTTAATATGCTTGTTATTTCTTTAAAACAGTAAAAAAATAAAAAAATAAAAAAATAATAGCATAGATAAGTAGCTTATTGATCTGGCTTATTTGATTGTTGAAATCTACTCATTAAGTCTGATTTTAGCTGTCTAATATGTGGTATTAAAAGTTTTGGTGCTTAAATATCAAAAGTAATAAGCTAAAAATGAGATTAGCAACTAAAGGGGTTTTGGTCAACAGTACAACTTAAGTTAGTACTTGCTAGAACACTTTTCCTTTAATTTATTTAAAACATCAATTTAAGTTTATAAAGAAATGATTTAAGATACTTGTAGGATAAAGTTGTTTTTAAATAAGTTAGCTAATAGAATTTTGAATCTGTGAGGATAAGGTTAGATTTTAGTCCATTTTAAGCTCAAATAGGTTTTAGCTGATTTAGTTTACTTGTTTTCACTCACTTAGGTGTTTTATTATTGTAGAAGCTAGTCTATTAGGTATGCGTTTGAAGATTTATGTTTTGTTTGAAATTGTGTCAATTGCATCAGGTAACAAAAACAAACAAACAGTCAATTTAAGATTAAAAATCAGAGGGTAATTTTAGTTTTTAGGTCTTGATTTTAAAAACACAAGTAGTTTTTAGGTCAATCTTAAGTAGCTTTAGCTTATTTTCTCTTTAAAGGATATTACTGTTAGTTCCAAGATAGGCGACACGAGTTTGGTCTGCTCCTTCCGTCGAATTCCTAGAGGGGGTATCGAGCAAAATCAATTCGACAGCTTGGTAGAATTGGTTCGTTCTGTCACTATCGTGCCTTCGGCTGACAGATGGAATTGGAATCTGGAGAGTACGGGTATAATTTTTTGGTGGCCTCATGCTCGAGAACGTATCGATGAAGATATTCCTTCCGAATTTTGAAGAAGAAACAAATGGGTAAGTGTGTCCGATAAAAATCACGTTCTTGCCTGGAAAATCAAGACCGATGTTTTAACCTACCCTGGTTCAACATCTCTCGTATAGGTATTGATATTCAGGATATGTTCGTGTCCCATTTGTGATAATGCTAATGAATCGACGGACCATTTGTTCTTAGGTGTGGATGGTTCGGGACATTTGCTAATAAGGTTTTGAGCTGGGGAATTTGGATCACGCAAACTTAACTCATAAGCAAATGGAAGTCTTGGCTTGTTTCAAATCGTATTGAATCCAAACTCAAAAAATGTTCGAAGGAGTTGGTATTCCATATGTGTACGCTTTGGATCAATCGAAACAAAGCTCCTATTTGACGAGAGAAAATCTTCTAAGTGATGCTTATTGATAATGTCATTGAGCTAGTTTCTTGTTATTGGTTAAGTATTAGATTTCTAAAGCCTCGTTCGGATGGAACCGAATGGCTCCAAAAACCCTATAATTATTGGTTTTGTAAAACTAGCTCTAGTCTAGTTTTTTGTTTCTAATAAAATCGCCGTTCCAAAAAAAAAAGAATTTTGTCTTTTCAAGCTAAAAGAAAAACTCAGCAAGTACTGGGTAATTAAGCAGTTTTAAATGAGCTTTTTCATTAAGCATTTGAGTTTCAAAATAGATTTTCAAATAGTTTAATTTAGTAGCCTATTAGGTTAATAGTTAAAGGCTAGTATAATTTAGATATTACCAAAGGTTTCATCTACTTATAGAAAGTTATCTTAAATGTTGTCTTAAGGAACGTTTGGTATCAGTTTTAGATAATAGCTTATTTGAAAATTCTTAGCTTATAGCTTAAAATCTTTGCTTAATTTCCTTTTTAGGTTAAAATTTAGTTGTCATTAGCTTTATAAAGTCAGGCATAGCTTATTTTAACTTTTCAAAGAAAAACCAAAAACATAAAAAAAAAGCTTAAGTAGTCTTTTAATTTAGCTTTTTCTCTTGTTTTTTTATTTTAAAGAAAATGAATTATCTCATGCTATTTGTTTTTAGTAGATTTTAGGTTATAGTTTAAGCTAGTATAAGCCATTTTGTCATAAGGTTCCATCTGCTCATTAAAAATTAAGCTCAAAGTTGCTCTTCAAGGCTGTTTGGATGTAGATTTAGACTTAAGTGCTTATTTGATTTCTCAGCTTTTTGCTTCTACCTTTTGCTTATTTCTAGCTTAAATGTGCTCATTAAGCTAGGAGTTAGTAGCTCATAGCTTATTTGATTCAGTTTGAGCTCATCTTAGCTTATTAGTTTCTTAGAGTTTAGTAAAAAAGCTAAATTTAGTTAAGTGTAATCTGGCTTAGTAATAAGCTATTTTCTAGCTTATTAGTGATTTAGAAAAAAGTTGTTTTCACAAAAATAGCTTATTATAAGCTGATTTACAACTTTGCTTTTTAGGTTTTTGCAAAATAAAAAAAGGGGAACTAAGGAAGTCGGGGGTGAGCAAGACTCGAACCCCCGACCTCAACCTAGCATCAACCCTTTATAGCAACACAACACCACACACACTCACCACTGCGCCCTTGGGACTTTTACGTCTAAGGGTGCATCTTTAATCCTTTTAAGCCCTTTTTGAATTATTTTTTCCTATAAGCACTCCGAGTGTTGTTTAGGCTTATTTAGGCTTATTCGTTTAGCTTATTTTCTAGTCCTTATTTTTCCAGCAATCTTTGCATCTTTAGCTACTTTTAGAAATTTTTATAGAATTTTTTAAGTAAGTTTAGTACTTTTAATCATTTATTTTCATTAAAAACTTTAAAAAGTCATAAAAATTAGAAAAATAATCAAAAAAATAATTCTCTTTTTCTGAAAATTTTCTTTTTCTGAAAATTTTCTTTTGTTATTTAAGATTTATAAAAAATAAATTTTCTTCCGTAGGGTTAATATTTTGAAAGTTCAATTTTTAAAGAACGGGATTCGATCCCCGTTTTCGTTTTCTTTATTTTTAAGCTTTAACCACTCTCGGTTTAGAATTTCCTTAGCATTTTATTTTTAAATAGTCATTTAGGATTAGAAAAAGTTTAGAAAAGTATTTAGGGTTTTAATTTCAGTGTTCTAGCTTATTTGTCGTATTTTATTTTATTTCCCGTTATCGTTTTTTCGTAGTTAAATTTAATTATCCTTTTATTTGCTCACTATTAGGATTTTAGAAAACAAATCATCTTCGAACCAATTCAAGTCATTGTCCAAATAACAAACGAGGTCTCAATTTCATAAGTCTTTGGTAAAACGACCCGGTAATCACTTACCGGTTAAACGTGTAGTATTTTTGTAAGATTTTTCCTACTACCTTTGTCCTCAAGGGTAGTTTTGGAATTTTCTTATACTTTGATATTATACGTATATTATAATTGAGAACAATCAATTTTTGGCGCCGCTGCCGGGGATTTGTGATTAAGATTCCTTCGTTTGAAGTTTTTTAATCGTGATTTGGAGAACCTTTCGTTTTCGAAAGTTACGCTTTTAAGACAATCAAAAAAAAAATTAAAATATAAAAAGTAAACAATATTTTTCTTTTCTTTTTAGTATATGTAGAAGATTTAAACACAAAAACACAAAAATTTGTTCTTCCGGATTTTTTGATTTTTCTTGTTAATTAGTAAATATTTA
>BQNB010069889.1:0-33332 GCA_026074375.1 Tanacetum coccineum
TAGAACAAACTATAAGAGAAGTTTGATAAGAATCGTTTAGCCCATCTAGGATTAGTTTTACAGATAATATTGAACACACAGCAGAATAATAAGAAAACAATATTATCAAACAAGGTTTTTCATTCAAACGTTTCCATATTACCCCAACTATAACTTAGGGCTACTAACTACTACATAGACATCTATATTATGTCTATTACTAACTAACTACTAACTATGGTGTACACACACACACTTTTACTATTCAACTCTCATCAGTCAACTCTACTCTGGATCGATACAAACTAATATGCCTAGACCTCCTTTTATAGCACAAGGAGTCTAAGGCTTACATGAAAACTAATAAAGATAAATAATAAGTAAATCATTCTAATACTTATCTTTATCTTTGACCATATCTTTAGAATCTTCTAATTCTTATCTTTTGAAGACTCAATTAATTTAATGACTTTTGGCCTTTTAGGTTTCCAACTTGTTTTATTCTTATAACTATTTTCTCATCAATCAATAATTCCACCATCTTCCCCTATTTGATGATGACAAAACAAACAAAGTCACGTACGAACTTCCCCTTAATTAGAGAAGTTGAGATGTAATCATCTCCTTGAATGAAACAAAATCTTCAATGCTTCCTTTTGATTTAAGATCTCTTTGAACATGTCACCACACATAATAAGCTACAAATCAATAAACTTGTATTCTTCTTCCCCTTTTTGTAATCATCTAATAGGGGCCTTCTATAGATATGCAACTTGTAAACACTTCCCCTAAAGTGGTGCATGTAGATGGTTAAACATTTAATCAATAAGCTTCCCCTGAAGCCAATATGTTTACCATCTCTTAAATCTCGAACTCTGTAGGCTCTATGTAGTGATAACTGATGAAGAATTGATGAAGAAGTAGGCTCTTCCAAACTTGTGTCTTATGTCTTGCACTATCCACGCGACGTCGAACTCATACTACAGGGAAAAGTATAAGTAGACCGCAACCTCTTGACAAAATCCTCATTTATCCTATAAAATGAGACACTGAGCACAATAACGTAACTCCTTTAAGTGATAGCGAATGTGAGCATTGAGCATCATAAGAAAAATCACACATTCCTAGATTTTGCAAGTCTTCATCAACACCATTTAAGCACGAACAAGTTACCTCCAAATGTTGTAAGCCATTTGAGATATGATAAAACACAAACCTGTGAAACTCAACTACAACATCAAATAAGCAATATTCAATTGTCTCCGTAATCACATCTTCAAATAATCTCCAAAAATACGAGCCATAAATCAATAAGAATAAACTGAAAGAAATTCAGTTCTGTCCGAGATCTAATCAAAAACAAGTATTGTCCGATATCGTACAAAGCTAGCAGTACAAACTGCTTTATCGGACAACTCTGGCAGTATTAAAAATTCAAACGCAGCAGTACTAAGTTTATCCTTGGCAGCAGTAAATAACCTTAGCAGTATTAAATGGGTAAAGCTGGCAGTATTAAAATACTTCACGTCTCATGAAGCCTAGCAGTAGTAAGCTTACTACTGTTCTTCAAATTTCTAGCCAACACAAATGATAAGCCCAAAGTCTTGTAACCAGCCCATACTAATATACATCTAACACCAGCCCTTGTATATTTCAGTATAAAGGCCCATGTTTATCTTTAGAATCCAATCACGCTGGGTCCAACACAACCTGTAATGTAAATCATATATGACATCTAGGTCAAAGACTTTAACAAACCTTACACACATATACCAGCCGCACCTTATCACTCCAATACAATTCATACTCCAAACAACTCGTAAATCCCTTAAATTTAGCATCATTATTATGACTGAGATAAAAAACAACCAATCATCCTCTTTTTATTCCCGTATTTAAATATTTAAATCATAACCTCAAATTGCTCCTTCCAAAATTCACGCAACCATATTCAATACATATTCAAACACCAATCATTCCATAAAATCAGCATCCCATAACCTTCATAATATTCAGATACCAGTGGTCATCAATATTTCTGCTCCATCAAATCAATAGCAGCACTAATAATAACGTTGGCAGTACTAACTTTTAAGAGCAGTACTAACCTATCAATAGACTTACTGAAAAACAAAAACATCAACGAAACCAAGCAGATCTCTTACCAGTAACAAGCAGCAACATGGGCATCGAGTTAGGGTTTTAAACAAACCCTAGTTGTTTGTCATGAGATCCAACAACAACATGCTGCTTCTTTGTTTCTTTAAGCCTGCTATCATTCGACTTTGTTGCTGCTGTACCATCAGATCCTGACTTGAACCTTCGTTATACACACCATCTGCTGCTTCGAAACGCACAACAGCCTTTAAAACTTTTCTTGCTTGACGTTTTAAGGTTTGTTGGAACCCTACTATTTTTGAATATCTGCTACTGCCAAACATCATAAACACAATAAAAACCTTGTATAAACCCTAGATCAAGAGCAACCTGCTCTGATACCACTTGTTGAAAATCGTTTAACTCATCTAGGATAGTTTTACAGATAATATTGAATGCACAACGGAATAATAAGAAAGCAATATTATCAAACAAGGTTTTCTATTATTAATCTACTGCCCCAAGATCAAATGATTCTTGGGACTATACTAACTAATACATATACTAACTAACTATTAGACTCTCATTGGAGAGATCTAACTATGATGGATGCTCTAAACCAGACGCATATGACCCTTTATATAGAGGGTTTACAAGAAAACCTAGCTTACATAGGAAGCTAACTTAATATTTCACATTAAGTCCTTGTTGTTTCATCTTTCTTCAATTTTGCATATTTAGTTTTGTAATCATCAAATCTCAGATCCCAACAATCTTCCCCTATTTGATATTACAAAACAATCTTCATGTATGAAACAATCTTCAATGCTTCCCCTTGACTTAAGATCTTCTTGAACATGTCACCACACATAATAAGCTGCAAACCATATCTCTTGTAGTCTTCTTCCCCTTTTTGTAATCATCTAATAGGGGTCTTCTTGTAGATATGCAACTTGTAAACACTTCCCCTCAAGTGGTGCATGTAGATGGTTAAACATTTAATCAATAAGCTTCCCCTGAAACCAATATGTTTACCATCTCTTGAATCTCGAACTCTGTAGGCTCTATGTAGTGATCACTGATGAAGAAAACTGAGTATAACGAATTTGATGAAGAAGTAGAATCTCCCAAACTTGTGTCTTATGTCTTGCACTATCCACGTGACGTCGAACTTATAAATAAATCTGTGAAATATAAGTAGACCGCAACCTCTTGACAAAAACCTCATCTTCTATGAGACACATACTAAGTGATAGCAAATGTGAGCATTGAGCACCATAAGAAAAATCACACACCTTTGCTAGATTTTGACAAGTCTTCGTCACACCATTGTAAGCACGAACAAGTTATCTTTAAAGTCAATGTCCTGCTATAAACACGACTTTAAGATATGATAAGAACACGCATCTGTGAAACTCAACTACAACATCAAATAAGTGATAATCAACTGTCTTCGTAATCACATCTTCAAATAATCCCAAAATAATAGCCATAAATCCAATAATAATAAACTGTTGTTAGAAACAGTTCTATCCGAGATCCAAACGCGTCTGTTGTCCAACATCGGACAAAGCTAGCAGCATTAACTCACAAACCTGGCAGCACTAATAACCAACGAACAGTACTAACCAAATCAAGCATGCTAGCAGTACTAATCATCCAATCAACCAAACAGTAGTACCTGCTTTCACACCTAGCAGTACTAACACATATACACTTAGCAGCATAAACTTATCTTTGAACTTTAGTACTGACATCTTTAATTTTTTTGGTCTTTTAAGTGACACTTTAATCTGTCATTAAACCGTCGCTGTGTCTGTCCACTAATCCAGCAGTATTAACAATTATGGACAATAATAACTTATCAAGACAGTATTAACCTCGCATACAAGCAGTATTTAAAATATTCAGGCAGTATTAACCATGGTCAAGCAGTACTAACTTCGAACTTAGGAGTATTAACTTCCATCGAGCAGTACTAACAAAGTGTATTCAAGCAGTCCATAAAGTCGAACCATAGCAGATCCCATAAATCAACTAAATATGCAAATCCAATCTGCTGCCCATATACACGCATTCATATTCACCACTATTTTAACCACGTTCAACATAGTAGTCAATAAAAATTCGAATATACACAGGATGTTTTATTATAGTAACCATAAAAAAAAAAAAAAAAAAACAAGAATATAATCCCTAAAGATTAGGACAAATATCATGACAAATTCCATTCCTTAATTCACGCATACCAGTAGGGAAATAGAATACAATCTCATATTAGGTTTTACCCAATTACCACGTCCAATCATGCTTTAGTACCTTCAACGACCTGCTATTGCTTCATGCTCAACCAAACACACGAATACCACAAACTGCTGTACACGAGCAGATCCAAATACATACCAACATTTTGATAAATAAATTATCAATGACCAAAATAAGTAGCAGCATTAATGTATCCAAATACGAACATCAGCAGATCTTGATTATATGAAACAGTCAATGATATCATACCATACCTGCTGCGAAGTATACCATCATTGAGCCAAACGTTGGCTGTTAACCTAAACCCTAATTATTTGATGGTACCTGCTGCGTCTTTTCTTCAACCAACAGCAGCTTCTCCAAACCATGAAGCACAAACCAGAAAACCACAAAAAGGAACGATGTACAGCAGCAACAATCAACACCTTATTTTCTGTTTTTCAGATTAGGGTTTGTAAAAACCCTAGTTTTAGATTCGAACACAGAAACAGAAAGTAAACATGAACAAAACCTTGTATAAACCCTAGATCAAGAGCAACCCGCTCTGATACCAATTGTGAAAACCTGATTGAAAATCGTTTAACTCATCTAGGATAGTTTTACAGATAATATTGAATGCACAACGGAATAATTAGAAAGCAATATTATCAAACAAGGTTTTAACCGAACATTGAAGCCTTCATTATATTTGATCAGAATAAATGAGGCTACACCAACTATCTAATAAACTAACTACTACATAAACTAATAAGCTAACTATTAGACTCTCATTGGAGAGATCTAACTATGATGGATGTATAAACCAGACGCCTTACATCTCTTTATATACTAGATATGCTAGGGTTTACAAGAAAACCTAGCTTACATAGGAAGCTAATAAGTCCTTGTTGTTTCATATTTCTTTATTTCTGCATATCTAGTTTTGTAATCATCAAATCTCAAACCCCAACACAAATGCTAAATACCTAAAAAGGAACAATTAAGTACCTATTTTGGGCATAAATGCATGATTTAAGGGGTTAAATGACCCAAAAAAAGTATATAAAATGACACCTCATCAAATACCCCTACACTTGGGATTTGCTTTTCCTCAAGCAAATAGGCTTTTCTACCTAGACAATAGCAGTATTAGGGTCATTTAACCTACTCTTTAAAAGTATTTTACACCACAACTTTCTAGACCTCGTATTAAAAGCACGAAAAGCATACACTAGCATCTCACATAAGTGTTTGGGATTCTCTCTTTCTCTCAGGTGTATAATGAATTATAACATAATAGGGAAACGGAAAATCAACACTCATTACCTGTCATAGCATATAAATTACCATAGGCTTGGTAAAGGATCAAACCTTTACCGCCAGGCGCAAATGTTAGGTTTATGGAAAAGTGTCGATTATGTGGTTTTATTATATTTTGTTATTAGACTTTATTTTGTTTAGTTTAATATAGCTTGTAATAAGGTTTATTATGCTTTAAGTAAGAAATAACATAATAACCAAAGTCTAGGGACTAGTATTGACAAGTTTAGAAAATAAGGAAGGGAAGCCTCCCTCCCATTGCCTATAAATAGCCCTCTAATCTTCATTAGAGGGTGATGCCCTTGTGATTAACTCTCATTTTCCCTTCATAATAAGATTTGAATTTTCCCTTTACTTGCTCTCATTCTCTCTAATCTTACATGTTGATATGATCGATTCAAGATTCATGTGACCAATCAAAATGACAATGTTAGAGTCAGAGCTAAGTGTCTTGGCATTATACCAACTTTAGGTGACGCTGACATATGTTCTTTTAGGTTGAGTAAATCAAATGGTATTACCATATATGAAGGAGGTAAAAAACAGATTACAAAGGATAAGGTTATAAAGGATAAGGTGACAAAGGCTGCAAGTGTTAAAGGTAAGGGCAAAAAGGTAAATACAGATAGCGTATATTCTAAGATCGATATGCGATCAGGATATCATCAGTTACACATTAAAGAAGAAGACATTCCAATAACTGCATTCAGAACTCAGTACGGTCACTTTGAGTTCCAAGTGATGCTGTTTGGATTGACTAATGCGCCTGCTATGTTTATGGACTTGATAAACCGAGTATGAAAGCCATAATATCTTGGATTAAGTTCATCATAGTGTTCATCGATGATATTTTGGTTTATTCCAAGGACGAAGAAGAGCATGGGAAGCATTTGAAGATTATTTTGGAGCTGCTTAAGAAAGAGAGATTGTACGCCAAGTTTTCAAAGTGTGATTTTTGGCTAGATTCGGTACAATTTCTTAGTCATGTGATTGATCGTAGTGGTGTTCATGTTGATCCTGCCAAGATCGAAGCCATTAAGAATTAGGCTGCACCAACGACGCCAACGAAGGTGAGGCAATTTCTTAGATTGGTTGGTTACTATCGGAGGTTTATTGAAGGTTTTTCTTTGATTCCTAAGCCGCTGACTAAGTTGACTTAGAAAGATAAGGAATACGAGTGGGGAAAAGAAGAAGATGAAGCTTTTCAGACACTTAAGCAGAAGTTGTGTAGTGCACCGATCTTAGCATTGCCTGAGGGAACAGAAGATTTTGTGGTGTAGGAGATATGCGTCACTTAAAGGTTATGGAGCCGTGTTGATGCAAAGAGAGAAGGTGATAGCATATGCTTCTTGATAATTGAAGGTCCATGAAGAGAATTACGCTACTCACGATTTGGAGTTAGAGCTGGAAATTTTCGCTCTTAGGTTATGGAGACATTATTTGTATGGGACGAAGTGTGTGGTTTTCACCAATTACAAGAGCCTACAATATATTTTGAATCAAAAAGAGTTGAACTTGAGACAACAGAGATGGATTGAGTTGTTGAGTGATTATGATTGTGAAATTCGGTATCATCCTGGAAAAGCGAATGTTGTGGCTGACGCCTTAAGTCAGAAGGAAAGGAATAAGCCATTGCGTGTTCGAGCTTTGATGATGACTGTTCACAATGATCTACCAAAGCAGATTCGTGAAGCTCAGAAGGAAGCGATGAAAAGGAAGAATGTAAGAGCAGAGAATTTGGTGAGATTGATTAAGCAAATCTTTGAGTTTCGCCCTGATGGAACACGTTGTTTTGGAAATCGTGTTTGGTTTCCACGATTCGGTGGATTGAGGGATTTGGTTATGCATGAGTCGCATAAGTCCAAGTATTCTATCCATCCAGGATCAGACAAGATGTATCAAGATTTGAAGCTGTTGTATTGGTGGCCGAATATGAAAGCTGATATTGCCACGTATGTAAGCAAATGTTTGACTTGTGCGAAGGTTAAAGCTGAGCATCAAAAACCGTCTGGGTTGCTGCAACAACCTGAGATTCCAGTTTGGAAGTGAGAAAGGATCACTTTGGATTTTGTGAGTGGATTGCCAAGAACGCCAAGTGGGTATGATACGATTTGGGTTATTGTCGATCGATTGACCAAATCAGCTCATTTTCTACCAATAAAGAAAACGGATAGCATGGAGAAGCTCACACAACTTTATTTGAAGGAAGTTGTGTGTAGGCATGATGCTCTTGTTTCGATCATTTCGGATTGAGATAGCCATTTTAAGTCGAGATTCTGGAAATCGCTTCAGAAAAGCGCTTGGGGGTGGGACGTTGAATTTGGTTATGATGTACCGCTACTACCCATCAAACGGCATGGTCAAAGCGAAAGGACTATACAAACGCTTGAAGATATGTTGTATGCCTGTGTGATCGACTTTGGAAGTAGTTGGGATCGCCATCTGCCATTGGTTGAGTTCTCATACAACAATAGTTATCACGCGAGCATTAAGACTGCACCATATGTGTAACATCCGACAATTTTCGGAATTTTAAATGACTATTTTACCCTTTGACTTTTTGGGTCTGATTTGACTTTTTGACTTTTGACGTCTTATTATCGCATCAATACGGGGCCATTACCGCGTAACGGTAAATGTTTCTGCGAACTATATTTTAATAATAAATCATATTTATTATTACATTACCTCGAGGCGCAAATTTATTTTTAACTTATTTGACTTGAAAACGAAAAGATATATGTTATTTTTAAGCTGACTTATCAAAAACGAACCGCTAGATCACGTTTTCACGACTCGGACTCTAAAGCAATTTGATGTAAACGTACCATTCCAGTCAACTTTTTAGTTTGTCCGAGGACCTGAAACAAGCAGAAATGACCGAACTACCTCGCCAAAAAATTTTGAACGAGCGCACTACAACGTCTTTACGTTACAAAAATATTAATTTATTTTTAATTATCACTTATTTATTTAATAATAAATTTTAAATTAAAATCATTTAGCATTTTATTCAAAACGTTTGTTGATAACGCTGAATATTCGAGTTTAAAATTTATTTTTTCGGCTAGGCATAACCGGTATTTCAAATAAATATCAATATTTTATAAATGTTATAAAAATTTATTTATGAAATACTATCAAGTAAATACTCATTTTTATCAGAAAAATGATTTGAAACGCAATGACGCATGTTTCGTATTTTAAATAATCTGTTAAATGGCCTAAACGAGTCTCGAACTGTTATATTACTGAAGTTACACTTTTGGTCCTTGAGGAAACATTTACAAATTAACCCTCATCTTTTTGTGACTTGTCACATTCGTTTTATAACTTTTATATATAAATATATATGTATAAAAGTTATATACATTTTTTTCATTTGATAAAATTTATACACACACACATACACCTCTCCCTCTTCTCTCCTATTTTCGGCCTCGCCGCCTCCCACCTTCCGACACTTTTCCGGCCACGCCAGTCGTCGCCGGCTGGCCGCACAACCCAAAACTATATAAAAATGGAGATCTACCTTTTCGATCGATTGATCTGACTACCCCATCTCGGCCGCCAGCTGCACCTTCACACCACCCCTGTTCTCGCTGCCACACCCACCACAGCCGCCGCCATCATCAACTCGTGCCTCATCTCAGGCCCCACCACCCCTATTTCTGTATCATCATCGCGACGTCGTCATCACCACCATCTCTTCACCACCACCTCCAGCCGCACCAAAAGGGGTGCGTGTGTTTTTCAACGCACCAAGGGTGCGTGTGGTTCTTCATCACGCCAAGGGGGTGCGTTGGGTTTGTAAAATAAGCACCGAAGGTGTGGTTTGGGTTTCCGGGTCAAGCCACAACCATAGGGTGGTTTGGGTGGCTAGCTTCCACCCAATAGGTTGCGTTTGGTTTTGATATAAACAGATTAGGGTGCGTCCTTGGTGGATATGAACGTAAAAGTGCGTTTGATTTGTAACAAGCACCAAAGGGTTTGCGTTTTGATTTTAACAAGAGCATCAAGAGGGGTGCGTTTGGTGTTTAACAGCCATAGGGGTGTTTGTTTGTGGGGTTAGCAGCAAAAAGGGTGCGTTTGGTTTAGTATAGATCAAATAGGGTGCGTTTGGGTTTAATAGCAGTAGGAGCGTTTGGGTGAACAGAAAAAGCTAACGGGTGCGTTTGGTTTAACAAAATAACTAAACGGGTGCGTTTGGGTTAGCAGTTTCACCATAAGGGTGCGTTTGGGTTAACAGCAGTTAGTTAGGGTGCGTTTGGTTGTGCAGTTAGGGACGTTTGGTTGTGTAGTTAGGGGCGTTTGGTTGTGCAGTTAGGGGCGTTTGGCTTAGCAGTTAGGGTGTGGTTGGTTTTACTTATTTTTGATTTCGTTTATATACATATATATTGAAATTGAAACACGCGAGTATTGCAACATTGATTGATTAAGTGGAAAACATTAAATTTTATAAACGTGGGAAACGTTGTATAAACAAAAAGGTTATGCAGAAAATTTCTATAACTTTCTATACTTAGTAATTTCACTATGATTTCTATTATCTTAGAAAAACTCGATAAAAAGGCGAAGTTATATAGTTTTAAGATTATTAATTCGAAAATATTTTTTTTTTACAATACAGGAATATAAAACAAAAACGAAAACTATACTTTACAAAAGGGGTATAATATTTTAGCTTACAAACCGTCAAGGAAACGAACTTAATGACTAATTATAAAATATTATTTTATAAATTCCCCACTATAAGATGAAATCATGACTTTTGTAAAAGCTTTACAAACATCGGTTATATGATTCGTAACATTAAAACGTGCGTTTACTTTTATACGAGAACTGTTATTAATTAAATTGGTGATTTTCCGAACACGTGTCGAAATGTGTGTTTTAGTTATTATTCTCACGTCTCTTATATAGTACTTTCCTTATATATAATACATGTCGTGTATTATATACATTTCGAATTATTCTTTCGGTTGTTTAACGATGTTATATAATTCATGATATGAATTATATACTTGTTCATTTTTCATATGTAATATATACGATATATATTACACACTTTGCGTTTACTTTCGATTTATTTTTTTAACCAACCACCAAACTATTACAACTTGAGATCTAAATCTTTATCAACGTGTCACGTTGATATAATCACCCATCGGAAAACCCAAGTACATTATCCTAGGCTAGTGGGTCATAGTCGTTAAGATAGATTGTATCTTTGTGGTCGAGCTGTTCCGGTTTTCGTTCGTGTTATGCTTAATATGTGCATTTCTGCCAATCGTCCTGCAACATCAATGTGAGTTTATAGCCCCATGTTTTACTGGTTTTACATATATTTTTGGGGTGAGAACATGCTTGTTTGCAAATTCATTCACATGATTGACTTATGCTTGTTACATGATCGTTTACAAATTGGTTTGCATACTCATTTACATAGTTCGCTATGGGATACATTATTTGACTTCATATTTGGTCACAAATACATACTTTACTTTTGAAATGATTACGGATTAGCTTAAGCGGATTGAACTGATAACTACAAGTAAATGCCCGGGTGTTCTTGGAGGGGACACCTGCGAGGGGCACATATTCATTACTGCTTGTGGTTTTGGATGGGACACTTGCGAGGGGCCACTATTCATTTACTGCCCGGTTTGTTTTTAGTGTATCTTAGGGGGAAACTGTTGTGGGGCACATATTCATTACTGCCTGGTGTTCTTGGAGGGGACACCATCGAGGGGTACGCTCGGGTGTTCTTGGAGGGGACACCCTGTGATGGGTACATATGGTTTTCATTACTGCCCGGGTGTTCTTGGAGGGGACACCTACGATGGGTACATAGTGCATCGGTTTCATGAACTTAGAGTAATTGTAATCATTGTTTTATACACACATGAATATTTACTGTGCCTTGAATAAAGTGACAATACATACTTGAAACATTTTGGTGATATATATATAAATATCATACATGCTTTGAACAATTGCGGTTCAACGTTCATACGTACATTTTTGTGACTATTTGGGGATTGAAATGGTCATGCATACTTTACAACTATTTGATTTCTAAAAATCATACATACATTTTGGAAGGACATTTAAGGATTTAAATGGTCATACACACTTTACAGAACCTTGGTTCAACAATTATACTTAAACAAATCTATGAACTCACCAACTTTATGTTGACACTTTTTAAGCATGTTTTTCTCAGGTGAATTAGATGCTTGGCCTACTTGATGTGCACTAGAGTCTAAATTTGACAAGATTTCATTCATGGATTTCTACTTACATACAAATGATCAAATCTCGTTGGGTTGTTTTCAAGCTTTTCATTGTGATGCAATTATAGGACAAATGTTATATCAATTTCAAGGAAATCAACGAGATTACTTTTCAAACGACACATTTAGAGGTCGTTCTCTTGTATCTAGCGCTGTGTATTATGAAGTAACGCCCCCGAACACATTTCTACTGCGACAAATTTTTAGGGTGTTACAATATGAGGCTTTGTATGGACAGAAATGTAGATCACCTGTATGCTGGAGTGAGGTTGGGGATAACCAACTCACCGGTCCAGAATTGATCCGTGATACGACTGAGAAGATCGTCCAAATTAAGAACCGTTTGTTAACTACCCGTATAGTCGCCAAAAAATCTACGCAGATAGGAGAGCTAAGCCATTGGAATTTGAAGCCGGTGATATGATACTGCTCAAGGTATCGCCATGAAAGGACGCTGTGTGTTTTGGAAAGTATGGAAAGTTAAGTCCACGTTACATTAGGCCATTTATGATTCTAGCTAGAGTTGGTCTTGTAGCTTATACGTTAGAGTTACCTGAAGAGTTGAAGGAGATTCATTATGTATTACAAGTTACATGTTTGTCATCACCAAAACATAAAGAGATCGTATAGATTAAATATCATAATATTTGCACTAATAGATAAGTTGCATATGATTGAAGAGCCAGTGGAAGTTGTAGATAGACAAGTTAAGCGACTTAAGCAAATTAGGATACCTATTGTTAAAGTACGTTGGAATTCGCAAAGAGGTCCAGAATTTACTTGGGAACGTGAGGATCAAATTAAGAAAAGGTACCCTCGTCTCTTTACAAGTAAGGACGATGCGAAGAAAGCAGACAAGTCGAGCTGAGCACTGGGACGACGCTCCCTAAAGGAGGGGAGAATGTAACAACCCGAGTTTCAGGTCAACGTTTATCCCTAGCTAAGATAGTTATTTTAGTTACGTAAATAGTTATAGTCGTCTATATTATATGATGTTTGATAGAAATTTCGTCTGATAAGGTAATTTCAATCCGTGATTGAGTTTCTATTTGTATTTAAAATAAAATCAGAAAAAGGTTATATTATTGCTCCGAGAGCGTGGTTATGTTATTTTTATGTTTTTCGTCATTTCCCTGAGTTTTTGTAAAAACCGTGTTCAAGTGTGTTCTTGGGGTTTTGATCTAAAAGGAAGGTTTACTAGTGTTAGATAAGTGTTATTACTTGATGGTTTTGTTGAAAAAGCTTTGGTTTTTGGTCTTGGGTTGCGTCCGATTAAAAGGAGAGGGGAAAACATAAATAAGCTTGTTCTACTTTTGAGGCTCTTATCACTTAGTTACGTTGATTTGATTGAATGTTTTATTACAAGTATATACTAATTGTAGCTAGATGATTCCAAGTGCAAATCAATTTGAAAGTCTATTTCAAGTATAACATGTGTTTGAATAGTTGTTGGTACATATTTTTTGCTAGCTTAAACATGTTGGAAAAGTTAGATTTGATAAAAATGATTTTGGTATGACCTTGGGTTGCATTTTGTGACCAGAAAGTTTTGACTTGGACATAATGGCGTGTCGAGAAATATTTGAAATCTAAATTAGGCCTATTTGATAATGGTAAAGGATGTTCATAAGGTCCGTTTCGATATAAGGTATGTCCTTGTAACCTCCTAAAAAACCAACGTTTTCATACGGCCACTCAAGTTTGGGGTAAATTTTTGAGGTAAAAAGTCCACCTACCGAAACTTTGCATTTGGAAAGTCAAACTGAGCAAATTTTTAATATGAAAGAGGTTTTCGGAATATAAGAAGTTCGAATTATATAATCCTACTTTCGGCAAACTATCTAAAAATGGAAACTTTATAATGAAAATTGAAGTAAATACATGTTAGTACGTCAGAGGTGAATTGTTGTGGCGTCGCACATGGAGATTTTAGTACATGAAGTGTATATAACGTACTAGAAATATGTATATAACATACCAAGTATGTAATATAGTGATCTATTAATACTTTTAGACATGTACCTGCTAGTATATGTATAAATAAAGGGTCAACAGGTTAGACAATAGACAGTCTTCATGCATTAGTTTGAAAGTATATTGATTTGGCGAATCTTTTTCGCTTAAATGTGAGTTCAAAACCCCTCGCATTTGAAATTTACTGATTTCTAATTGTTAATTATAGATTTATATTAATCTCAAACCACCAGCCCGCATGTGGATGCACTGTTTGCGTTTTTATACAATTCAGCGACAACACATATTATTTTATTGTAATGCTGGAGCACACGTTTACTAAGATTGTATCCCGCATAAGAAGCCGTGTCGAAGTCCACTTATTATATAATTGTCGTTTTCATGAAACCCCCGCTTCTATTGCTGTGAGCGTGAGTGAGTGCGCACGCTAATGCATTAAAATAGATCCCATTGGGTTCATGTGACAACCAAATCTATGCACATGTTAGGAAAGACCCCGATTCAAGAATTTAGCCTTGTGACCACCCTGTCAACGGACATTTTTTGGGGTAACTGTAGACAATTAGTAGGTATAAGTCCAATAAGTCATACCTTGTTTGTGTTTTTGGGGGGTGAACTAACCTTATTAAACAATTGGACGGAGTATTAAAAGATTATCAAGAAGACCACGGGGCGTATATTGTCTGTGGTGTGAGTGTAAACTAAAATGGTATTTGTTAATTCACTTCGCGGTGTCATTAAGCGGTGACATTTAATATACTCTGCGATACATAGAAATGATCCTAGACGTCGCCCCAACATTGAAAAGAAAAATAGAGTTACTATACCATTCAATTGTTTGCTTTGTTTTCCCCCGAGATACTAATTTATGTGTTCAAAGGTTTTTTTTTACCACCTGCATTGATTATTTTTTAAACAAAAAACATACTACTAATGGGGAAAATTTATCCCTAGGAGTAACACACAAACCACACATCGTCGTTTAGTCGTCAAAAGCGAGTACTGTTTAAACACAACGCCGGGGGGGAGAGTGAGCGAGTGTCCCGCGTGGGGCCATGATGAAACCAAGGTTGAGCCGGGGCTCGTAACCATATCAGTATACCCTATGCATAGCCTGAGTCGAGGGCCGCTGGTAATGTTTTTTAAAATTGAAAGAATCTAACACCATGTGAGTTCCGGTCTATCAAACAAACAAAGTAAAAAGTCATGTTTATCAAAAACAAATAGTATCATTCCTATACATTGTCACCCCCACACCAACCAACAACTACCTGCCCCCCCCCCCACCACAAATAACACCTACTTTACAAATAATTGTAATAGACCCGGTGGGTATATTATTCTGAGTTGTCCCTAAACACGCCTTTTAACTCGGAATAATAAATGAAAAACCTGTTTGGTAAAACGTCCTTATATTTATTTTGGACCAAGCGGGAAGGAGAGGGTGGGAGGTATCCGCTTTATCCTATTATCTAATGGACGAAATTGATGCCTATTAGAGAGTAACCCAACACGAAGCTCTCTAAATTTGGGTTGGGGGGGGGGGGGGGTAGAAAAAAACGGAAATTCTGGTTACGATTCTGTGGGACCTAAACGCATTTTAACTCTAAATAATTATGGAACACATGTTTGGTAAAACGTCTTATTTGGGTCGTTTTCTATTATCATGGTGAAGGATGCTATTTAGTAACACCAAATTGCTAATTTCTGCTGCGCAATTCGATGCCCCTCGGGGCGGGTGTTACAGGTCCCTTAAGTCCTTCTTCATATTTTGTCACACTAACACATTTAACTCATTTACAACTTGGCCACTTTAGTCCCTAAAGTCCATTTCTTTCAATATTGTGACACATTAATCTTTCTAAACCCATTTACATAATATTTATACTTATAGTCTGACTACCGGGTTTGACTAACCAATCACATAAAGCTTTCAAACTTATAAATTCGTAGTCAAACTCATTCTATGGCATTATCGTAAATAAATACTTATAAACCAGTTTTGGGGTGTTACAAATCTACCCCTAATTTAGATTTCATCCCTTAAATCTCTTCGTCTATTATTAATCAAAACTTGGTCACATTGACCTTACATTTCACCTTAGCTTTCTCAAGCATTTACTTAACTAGTTGCATCAACCTACGTGGTTTTGCAACTCTAGCCACCTCTAAATATCCTTAACTTGTTCTACTTCTCGCTCATTCCTATTGTACTTACACTTTCTTTGATGACAAACATCATTTAAGTGACATTTACCATTTTTGATTCCATCATTTTAGTAACTTTCTCTATATCATTACATTCTCATTCATTCCTTTTCTAACTTTTCATCTAGAACCACATGACACACGCGAAATTACATTATCTTAACTTATCATAAGTCAACATATGTTAATACTTTCTTATTTATCGTAATCATCTTGACATTCCTTTCATCGTTTCTATTATCATACTTTACTTTCATTACTTCTTTTAGTAACTTTTTCACCAAGGACTATAAGTCACTTGAGAAAGTTCCTTACTTTGTCTTAGACATTCACATTTACATTAGGGTGCTAACAATACTTAGCAACCACCATAGTCATTACACCATGCCATAAGGCATATTACAACATCAATTCAACTTTTGGTTTTGGTCTAGAAACATAGTTTCGTTCCACTTTTTATGCCAATTCCATAAATTTGGACTAAATTTTTGGACTAATAAGTAGGGAACGAAACTATGTCTTTTGACTAAAAGTGTAACGATAACATATCCTTTATGACTAACAAGTGGAACGAAACTATGACTTTTGGACCAAAACCAAACCTTTTTTGAATTTTTGGACTAAAAAAAAACAAGAATGAAAAACGCACCAAACCACAAGGACCAAAAAATGATACTTAACCATCTAAATTTCTAACTCACAATTAATACTTTTACATTTCACTTAAGGTCACTAATAAAACTTAGCGAAGCTCCATATTCATTACTCCACATTGTAACCATGTCATAATGTATATTATAACTTCAATTAAATTTTCATCCTTAGTCATATACTCTTAACGTCTTAAACCTAGCTTTCTCTCAAAAATCTTAACTAAAGGTCGCACTCAAATTCTTATTTCCACCTCGTCACTATATTACTCCTACGACGCTACTAAATTTAGACTTTCCATTTTTCTTCTTCCTTTAATTTCTCTCATGATTATACAAAAGAACTCATAAGCCCACTCGTCCCATACTTCCTTATTTACATTGAGAAGCTCCAATCATGCAAAACAAGGAAGTACAAACTTAGGTTGGGTGATTCATAAATTCTTTATTTAAAATGAAAAGGCGTCCCAATCCATTATAAATAAGGAGATCTGGAGATCATCCTCTTACACACACTTTACATAACATCAAACTTTCTAAAGACTTTTCACATCTACATTCTATTAAATATCATATTAAATAACTCATTTTATTTTCAATATTATCTTTTAAAAAAATCTTCGGGTCAATCTCCATAAACTATTTTCCAGAATGAAACTTGGACTTTCTTCCCCTAGCGGATTCACGCTTTATCACATACCCATTGTAGTATTACCAACCTTGCATTGGGTCTTTACATTTCTTCTTTTGGCTTTACTGCCCGAGGGATTTTGCCCGTTATCGATACCCATAGTTGTATCATCAACCTTTACCATAGACAATTGAACCAAGTTAATTCAATTTATCATTCTTTAACCCTTTTTGTCATCATACAATACATTTTCTAATCATATCTCCCCCCCCCCTCTTTTCATTCTAATTTTATTCCTTATCGCAAATTCTAGCTCACACTTTATCATGTTTCTTTATATTACACAAGATCCGAATGATACTTGTAGTTTTCATGTATTACGTATACATGTACATTTTCACATTTCTTTTACCATTTTCTCATCCACCCCAAGTGGGTAACTTATTCAATTTTCTAAGCATCATTTTAGTTCGATTAACTTCCCGCGCATAAACCTTACATAGGTTATTCTTATAACATGCTTGTTTACTTCACTTTACTTATCATACATTTCTTCACATATTAATATGATTCATTCATTCTTTATCATTTATTTAATGCATTTAGCTTCATTCTTTATCGTTCATTTAACACGTTTAGCGTCTTTTAAGATTTCTAGTGTAATTCTTCTTCAACATCATTCATTCACCACTTTTATCCGTATTCAACATTTTAATTAAGTTATCGTGTTTTCTATGTGACATTTCTCATCACGTTTTAGGCTTAGCTTTACATATCATGCTTACTAGCATCTATTCTCGTTTACTTGCCTCTTTTCCCATCTTTTCATCAAAATTCATTTAAAATGTAACCTTATGCATTTTACTTAGCTTAAATACTTCATAAACTTATACCATCATACTTATTATACGTTGCTTAAACATATAATTAACATAGCATAAACCTCACATTATATAAGCATACATTCTCGCATTTAACACTTTCTTCCAATACATAGTAGTTTTCACGTAAGTAACCTTTTTATAACTTAAATATTTATACATTTACTTAACTCATACTTCTCGTAATATCATGCCATTCTATATTTATATAACACTTAGACATGTAAGTAACTTTCATATACTTACATCACATAATTACATCTACATTTTCAACTATAACTTTCTAACAAGACTTTAACATTCTAATCAACATCAAGGTCACATAATCAATGACCAAAACAGATTGCATACTTATTGATATGTCTAAGCATCATCATTCTATTTGTCGTAAGCACTTAACTACCTTATAACTAAGGCATTCACATTCTTCATAACTTAATCTTATGGCATACGCATCTATGAGTGGTCTAAGTTTAGGAATCCTATAGTGGAAACCTACTTCTCTTAGACCAAAGCTCTGATACCAAGTTGAAACACCCCTTTTCCAGACTCAAAATTTGATCAAAAATTATAAACTTTGCGAAAACGCTTAATCGGGAATGACCTTGTGACATTCCTCACTATACTTTTTAAAAAACTATACAATTTTACCCTTGAATGTTTCATTAACACAAGCTAGACTTCATAAGCTTTCCAATGATATAAGGAACTCGTTCTAACTCCTAACAGTTCAAAAGTTACGTCAAAAACAAAATTCGGAAAACATCAGCCCCAGCCCAGCCGGGCGGCTGGAGAGCCAGCCGGGCGGCTGGAGGCCTGCTGGTGGCCAGCCAGGCTGCTGGAAGGCCCAGCCGAGCGGCTCCCTACTCCTTGAAACATACCAAACTCATTTTTGACACTTTGACACAAAAAACTAACTTCCCGAACTCGATATAAGATGAAAATTTCTAGAATTCTTTAAAAATACATAATACAATTTGTCCTGAACATTTATGGTCTAATTGACCCAAAACATATAGTTTACGGGATTTATCAAACACCCTGTTTTGATCCTTTTACATTCTCTATTGACCCATTTACCTTCATTCATTTACAAGACCTTTATAAAAGACATTGACACTTGACCTTAACATTTACAAACCATTTAGACACTTGGGGTTCAACTTCTATTCGAGCTCGGTATCTACTTTAACTACTTGTCTATCATCCACAAGTACTTCCACACCTATGCCTTTATCCACGCATTACTTTCTTCGCATTGAACCTACAAAACATTAAACATATAAACCGTAAGCACGAGGCTTAGTAAGTAAACGACAATAACAAGAAATTATACTTCATTCACCACATAAGCATCCTTCTTATTCATCATTATTCCATAGAACTACATTCATCAAAATTATCACATTACACATTAAACACATTACATCATAACATTCAAATCATTACATACCTTAAATGGGTCAAATTAGACTTAACCACCACCTTGGTTAGTTATGTCAAACTAACCTCTATCTATTCTTAATCAAATCTTTCTAACCAACATTTCATAAACCTCAAACACATCATTCACATAACACATATATGATAAATTCATATAATAGCACATTATAACCGGTTTACTTACCTTGAGTCCAAGCTAATAAAATAGGCCTCATCACCATCATCTTCCATCCTTGCTATCCTTCCTAAACCACAATTATACATATTAAAGAGACTTCATAATATGGGTTTATACAACCCATAACTTACCCAATATCATTCCTTTATTATCGTATGATTATATCTTAATCATATGATGTAAAACCAAATTTCTTTATGCTTAATCTTCAATTAATCTTAACCCTTATTAATAAACATCTTAATTCTTGCTTTAGACTATCAATTACCTAAAACCCCCAATTTGGGTTACATGAACCCTAACCCTTTATTTTTCAATTAACTCAAATAGAGTTACTTACTTGATGAGAAACATTGATAGGGATTCATGACATGAATCTAGACACCAATCTTCCTTCAAGATGATCATCAAAACTTGGTCTTCCTCTTTTCCCTCTCTAAATACATGACATATACACAAACACTAGAAACTTACTCCAGGGAATTATCAAGATATATATTAGGTACTACTTTGGCCAATTAACACAATTGGTCCCTTAAGTCATTCTTCTTCATATTTGGCTACACTAACACATTTAACTCATTTACAACTTGGCCACTTTAGTCCCTAAAGTCCATTTCTTTCAATATTGTGACACGATAATCTTTCTAAACCCATTTACATAATATTTATACTTATAGTCTGACTACCGGGTTTGACTAACCAATCACATACAGCTTTCAAACTTATAAATTCCTAGTCAAACTCATTCTATGACATTATTGAAATAAATACTTATAAACTGGTTTTGGGGTGTTACAGTTATACAAGATAGACTATCTGTTTGCATTCAGTATTTCATCTTTACTTCCATTCAGTTATATTTGTGCTGTGTTATTTTAATCCAGTAATATATGTGGTTATTCTCATTGCATAAAAGGATATAAAACATTGTTAACAAGATAACCTCCAAACCTATTCTGGCCAAATGGAAGCTTTTTGTTATTTAAACAACCTACTGAAGCTATTTAATATTTTTCAATTAGGGTTCTTACCAATTGATATGTTCAACATACGACTAAATGAAATAACTCGATTTATGTCATATTTCTCTTTCACTACTATAAGCTGATTTTTTTCTTCAACTAACAAAAATATTTACATTAATAAAACGGTTAAGTCTTTAAGACCCATATATTGTTACATGTTTCATGAATTCTTATGTGTGTTTCTTTTACGTTAGATCAAGGTATTTGTTTTTCTCATTTCTTTGAATTTTAAGTGAACCATTACGTAGACTATAAGTTTTTTGGATTTATCAAATTTAATTTGAATATATTACTAGAATGCTAGAGTTCTTCAAAATACAATAGGCCATACTTTTAGCTTATTATTGTGCTTATTAATTTTTTGTATTTCCAAAATAAAATGATCTAATATTTTGATTAAGTATCGCTTTTTCTATGTGACGTTTCTCATCATGTTTTAGACATACCCTTGCATAACATGCTTACTAGCATCTATTCTCATATACTTGCCCCTATTCCTATATTTTCATCATGATTCATTTGAAATGCAACCCTACGCATTTTACTTAGCATAAATACTTCATAAACTTATAGCGTCGTATATATCATACATCACTTAGAAATATAATTGACATAACATAGACCTCATATTATATAAGCATACTTTCCTGCATTTAACACTTACTTTTAATACATAATAGTTTTTACGCAAACAACCTTTTCATAATTCAAACACCTTCACATTACCTAGCTCATATTTACATGCTTTCGTAATTACTTATTAAAATGCATTCATATGCATTTGTCTTAGCTCAAGTATTTCTTTAATTCATATCATCATACACATCTTACATCACTTACTTGTTTAAATAACCTACCATAGACTTTATATTACATAAACATATACTTCTATACTTAACACTTCTTCGATAAATGTTTCACATTCTTAGTCGCATTCATACTCTGTTAAGTCTATGGAAAAATAATATATATCACATTTCATAATCATTCCATATCCAAAGATTATCATTCTATTTTCCGTAAGTACTTAATCTACCTTATACTAAGGCATTTGCATTCTCCACTACTTATACTTACAGCATATGCATCTATGAGTGGTCTAAGTATAGGTAACCTATAGTAGAAACCTACTTCTCTTAGACCAAAGCTCTGATACCAAGTTAAAACATAATTTTCCGACTCTAAATTTGACCAAAAATTAAAAACTTATACGCATAACTCAGAAATGACCTTGTGTTATTCTTTTAAAAACTGACCAAAATAAATTACCATTCACTCCTTGAAAGTATTGCTAAATAAAAATAGACTCAATTATCTTTGAAACGGCGGGTGACACGCCTTCCAACTCCTTACGGTTCAGTCTATACGCCATTTACAAAAACAACAAAATCAAAAAACCTTTCTGATGCAATTTAGCCGCCGGCCGAGGTTCCTGGCCGTCGGCTAATGCCCTTATGAGGCCTTTAGCCGCCGGCCAAGGCCCTCCACCCGCCGACCAAAGCCTTCAGACCTACAATTCTTTACCTTACTTGCCCTTTTTACCCAAAACTCGACTTCCGAAACTCGATACTTTACAAAAACTTCAAGAATTCATTAATATATCATAATACATCGTTACCATACTCATTTGTGGTCTAATTGACCCAAAAACATATATCTTAAGGAGTTACCAAACACCTCGTTTTGACCTATTTCACTTAAAACATTTCAATGGCATACATGACCATT
The DNA here is from genome assembly GCA_026074375.1 of Tanacetum coccineum. Taxonomy (NCBI): domain Eukaryota; kingdom Viridiplantae; phylum Streptophyta; class Magnoliopsida; order Asterales; family Asteraceae; genus Tanacetum; species Tanacetum coccineum. Next base: position 22,658 of record BQNB010069889.1, read on the forward strand.
ATTCTATCATTAAAACCTGAACATAAACACATTAACAAAACATTGGACAACATTCATTAATAAACTGTTTAGACTCATAGGGGTTCAACTCGTTCAAGCTCGACATCTACTACCACATTTATACGCATAGTACAACATTTCCATCATCTGAGCTTCCACATCTATACATTAGTCCACACATTACCTTCTTCGGTTTATACCTACAAAGCATTACAACTTAAACGCATAAACTTTCACTTAGTAAGTAATAGACATACAAGTCATCATATTTCATTTAACATATTCGCATCATAGCACTTAACACATCAATCATTCATAAGCATATAAACATACATAACTTTCTAGTTCATAACAATACTAATCACCTTCATTCCAAGAACACATATCATCAAATATATATCAACCTTGCTTAACTCAATCAACTAGTTCATCAACTAGTCTCATTCTCTAAACCAAGTACACTAGTCTTAATTTTCTCATACCCTTAATACATAAAACATAACACAAACATGGTAAACTCAGTATAACTTCTTGCATAGTCAATTACTTACCTTGAATCCAAGCTAGGGACATCAATAACATCATCATCATCCAATGCTATCCTTCATAAACCACAATTATACATATTAAAGAGACTTTAAAGTATGGTTTTATATAACCCATAACTTACCCAATATCCATCCTTTATCATGCATATGATCATATTTTGATCATATATTTCAAACCCATTTCCTTAATACTTAATCCTTTAATTAAACCTTAACACCTTATTAATCAAAGGAGATCTTAATTCTTGCTTTAGAATATTTTATTTACCCCAAACCCCCACATTGGTAATTAAACCAACCCTAATCAAAATTTCTCAATGACTAATTAAAGGATTACTTACCTTGTGGGGATCATTAGTATAGGCCAATATCTTGATTTGGGACCTCAAATAACCTTTAATTCATTACTAGGAAATACATCATCTTTTTTCTTCTCTTTCTTGGGCCGATATACACCAGTCACACACATGAGATGTGTGTAGAAATGTCCAGAGATATTTCTAAATATCATTGGTTAGTTGACACTTTGGCCAATTGACACAATAAGTCCCTCATGTCCATTTCTTTACTATTTGGCCACATTAACTTATATAACACATTTACCTCTTGACAACTTTAGTCCTTTAACTCATATTTTTTATAAATGTTACACACAATAATTTCTAACACCATTTATATAATATTAATACTTATAATTTGACTATCGGGTTGACTAACCAATCACATAACGTCTTTCAACTTATCAAAGTCGTAGTTAAACCCATTCTTATGGCATTATCGTAAATTTATACTTAAAATCGATTTTGGGGTGTTACAAAAAGTAGGGGATGACAAAGTTTTATTCAAAAGTGATAAACCTACTAGAATATAATCAAGAGAGTTTATGCGTTAGGACTAAGGGAACAATTGGAACTTGATTTAGAAGCTGGCTAATAGTAAAGCTTAATTTTAAAATAGATCACTAACCCACATATATGATACTACATTGAACAGAATGATCAACAAACCAATAGAGCTTAGGGATAAATCAGTAGCAGACTTAGGTCCCAACGAATGAGGATTTGTGAAAGTTATTGAAGAACCCATAGAGGAAATAGTCAAAACTAGGAATAATGATAATGAAGAGATTGATGGAATTGATGCGGATTCGTCTAATGATATTCTGAAGTCTATCTCATTTTTTTAGGAGGACATACCGTGGGCTCAGACGGGATTGCTGTTAATGTATTATTAAAGACTATGGCCGAGAATTTGGTTTTGAAGTCAATAAAATAGTCATTCTCATCTTCATAGTTTTCAATTTTCCAAAACGTGGCAGTTTGCCAATTAAACGTTCGACTATGTCTTCGAGCTTTTTCTTCTTCAAGTCTGATGTATTCCTCCATGGTGATATTTGGGTCATCCATTTTTACCTGTAATCAACTTGCAATAGAGAAAAAGGTGAAATGGACCAATACATCGTATTCAGTAGACTGAATACGTCGTATTAAGCAATGCAGGAATTAAACAAACACACAATGCAAATAAATACAAACAGAGTTAGAATACACTAAACTAAATTAATTAATGGTTAGAAATACTAATAAGAATAAGGTTTAATTAATTCACTCCTCGGCAGCGGCGCCAAAAACCTGATGTGCTGTCGTGTAGGGTCAATTATTTGATTATCAAGTTTTAAATTTATATTTAGCCGACAAACCTAAAACAACACTTTAACGAGCAGTGTACCCGGTCAAGATGGAGTTCGCGGTAAGTAGGGTGTCGAACACTAAGAGTGGAACATTAATCCTGTATTCTATCAGTATTTTAATTAGTCTATTTACTGGTTAAACCTATGCTATGTACGTTGTCTAATGATATGGGGGTTTTCAGCCTGAGAGACTAGCACAGGTTCGGTGGAAACAAATATTAATTCAATAGACAATAAACACAAAAGAAGAAGATTAGAAGATAGAAAAGCGGTACAAGCCAAATGATAGAAAACTGTATTAGCCATATTAAATCCGGTTCAATGCTGGTTTGTTTGTTTTAGTGCAATGATTTACTTATCTCGAAGCGGCATATCATTCTTAAGACTTAGGCGGGACATCATCCTAAGACCTAGACACGATTAATCCTGTCACAATTAACGCATCCGCATAAAGCATCCTTTAGTTTAATTATAATCTATCTTAGAGAATTAAAGCAGTGGTGATCCTATTAAAACCCTAGCCCAACAGGACTTTACCCACTTATTGTTTGACGGTGTTTTATATACTGGTAGTCCACTATTCCAATCTTTATCAGTAAATTAAGAGCATGATTGCTGAAACATAAACGGGTCACCTACCGGTCCAACTAAGCTCATAATTCAAAGACAAAGACAGAACGTTATTTGTGATCCTATTGGTCCAGTAATATGAAACACGATATGGAGAGCTATCCCGGTATCTAGATTACTTGGTCCGTATCACTAGATCCAGTTGAATGATAGGTCGCATATTCAAACACATAAACAAGTATGAGGTGATAAACATAATTAAACAATCAACGATAAATTAAGAAATCCGATTTTTAAAATAAACCAAACATTAAACTTCATTGGATTGCTAATACCTCAGGTTATTAGCCCAAAGACCATTGTAATTATACAAAGCATTAATCAAACAATTACAATCAAAGCTTACGAGAGTAAAAAATTACACTACGATGTACTTCGCTGTAGGTCGTGTCATGCCTACCTTGGTTGGCTGATCTTCTCTTCTAAAATTCGTCTTTAATGAGTATGGTATAAAGAATATGATATTGCACACTGAAAACTCATATGTGAAGACTTCTATTTATTTTATAGAGGTTTGGAAAAAGACTCGATACGCCGTATCTAGCAAGGTCGATACGGCGTATTGGGCTGGATTCCTTAGAGTGCGTGCTACATTCGTTATAAATCATTGATATCATTCCCAATTTATTTGATTTACTGTAATGTTTCATCGAATAGTTATCTTCATGGATACGGCGTATGTAGACAACATGGATACGCCGTATTAGGAATTGTTCAACGCGTATTCTTGTGAAGTCTGGTGCATATACGCCGTATCTCTTAGATGGATACGCGTATTGTGACATTTAGCAATCTTCAAATATCTTTGTTTTGGCTCCAAATTATGCGCCTTTAGCTGTGTCAAACACTCTTTAAATTAACTGCACTTAATCAACTTAAAAGCAATTTAGGAACCAAAAAACCGCAATAAATTAAATAAAAGCAGGAAAAACAGATGGGATAAATGATACAATAAAGTGACGTTATTTGATGTCATCAAATATATACCCACTTGAATCCTACTTGTCCTTAAGTAGACTTTAGAAAAAGTTTTGGCCTATGAAAATGTGTCCCAACCAAAGTTAAGGTTTTTCTGTTTAAGCATCGTTTTGTCCTAGTTACCTGTACAAAACAGAGCTCCTCATGAAATACAAAAATGAAAACACTTAGATCACTCAACTAATCTAGGGTGCAACATTTAAGTAGTACGCTCAATTGCTTGGTCGTGATTAGTTTCGTATCATAGGCTTGGCAAAGATACACATCTCTACCGCTAAAGCTAAGGAGAAACAAATCAAAAGATAAATTGGGTTAAGAAGGCTTAGGGTTGATCATTCAATAGTCTTTCACCATAAGTACCACACCAACAAGGCAGCTTTATCGTACATATACGACCGTAACAACAGAATAGACATATACAATCCGAACACATCCTCGTTCATGTTTAACCATCGGTTAGGATGAAGAACGATATAGGGTAGGGAGCTTCTAACTTTCTATGAAAGTCGTCATCCAACAAGGCAGCTGAGACATCCATACATGACCGTAACGACGGAATAGACATGCATGCCAACAAGTCCCTGCGATTCGAGTAGATCATTAAGCTAGTTGCTAGGAAAGGGAAGTAAAATGGGTGTTATATATAAAATTTACGAAACAAATAGATTAAGCCAACAGAATAAGTACGTTCGCTATAGTGGAACTTTCTGTTCTCCCACCATTGTTCCATGACAAAGACTCAAACATATAGACAGACGTCTCGATCACAAAAATGACAAAGACAACCTAAGTTGGCTTTCCCATAATGGTCAACTTCACTTACATCCCGCTCTTTACATACTTTTATATAAGTGGTGATATCGGCCACTTTTTATAAGACTTTACATCGTTGATTTTTGTAACGTATCAACGAATAATCGATCCTTCCAAGTGATTTCCTTTCGTATAAACCTCTTTTGAAACCGAATATTTTTATTTCTTCCTCTCTATTTTTTAAATAATACATCAAAATCCTCAGTTTAATTCCACCGTCTTCACTATCATAATTCATCCGGACAATCTTTTTCATGTAACGTTTCTTCTTCGGACATGATTCATAATCGCGAAAGTAGCGAAACTTACGAGCTACATATTTTTCCCATTGCATTGTGCAATTTTCTGACCATTATAGAGATAGAAGAATTTCACTTTGACACATGAAATACAAAAATTTACACGAAAACAACTAGCAACATTGATAAAAATAGGCTTAATCTACATGGTAGGCTAAGGTACAAAGGTGTAACAAAACATATAATATGGTGTAGAAAAAGAAAGGAATGGCTCAGCAGGTTGTTCTAGGGAATTTTACTCTAAAAATAAGAGTAATCAAGGGTTACACGAGTTTAACTAACCAGTGTTGTTATTTATTTTTACGACATGTAGACTATCTGGTTTTGTTAATCCAAGAAATTTATCATTGAAACATGTTCCTCCCTCTAAATCACATAGTACTAAATCATAGCGGTTCATCGAGTGGATATACCAGGCCAAGTTCTAAAGTCCCAACATCACGCCGGCACACTCATAAATTAGTGGAATTTTTAGTAAACAATGAAAGAACGGAATAGGCCCTTAATTCATACAATAAGTTATCAAGGGTTATAGTGCCGTTAGGTAATGTAACTATGATTTTTACTAAAGTCATGCCTGGAATTTTTTTTAATTTTGGCCGTTTTTAAGCACTTTGCATGTTATTTTGTAAAAAAGAAGACAAGTACGTTCTAATTCTCCATCCTCCACTTAAATTATACAACGTCCTCGTTTTATAAATAAAACAATTAAATTATAAGGGAAAATAGAATTAGAACGGAAAACTCCCTGATGTTTTGCTCTTGATAATTCTCCAAGATGCGTCCTTGAGCAAAAAGAGTGTTGACTAGGGCTTCAGAATGCCCGGATAAGTTCAACACATGTCTTTTTTAGCATATACCATATCATAGTTTCAGCAAGGTCCTGTATAAGAGATTAGAAGACAAGTGCAAATTCTATCTCGCTACAATGGTACAAGAAAACAATTAAACACACAACTGTACAGGGATCAATACGCCGTATCCTAAACCCTAGGATACGCCGTATTGTTCTTGTAGAAACAATTAAATACTGGAAATTAAATATTAAGTTTTTAAAACCGATAACATCCATCTCTAAACGCCGTATCCAAATGGGTTCGATACGCCGTATAGACTGTCTGGGAAGACAGACTAGTGCAACAAACAATTAAAATGCGACAAACAATTAAAATGACCGGGTGACAACCCGGGAAGCACTTTTGTTTTAGCTGGTCTTTAAGTTCGACCTTTTTCCTCTCTCCTCTTCAAGCAATGGTTTTGGGATTTTGAACCTGTAATCAATCAATGTGTTGCTGGAACTTACTACCAGTCTTGATTCTATCACACATACAAATAAAACCCGTTCATCATATAAAAATCCAAAAAGGAATTAGTAATCGACAGTGTCAAAAGTGTAATATATACTACAGATCTACAAAAGATAATAATAAAAGAGATCACGGGTCAGCCTGAGCATTGGTATGAGGGGCTGTGGAGGTGCGTCGCCTGTCCTAGGCCTGACACGCCTCTGATAGGGCATCCGTGAGCTACCGACGAAGGTGCTATTGAATGCCTGATAAGTAAGGCCGCTGGCATCCATGAGCTGTGTCATGCAGGTAATTAGCTAGGAGGAGACTCTAGACTGCTCGGTGGTAAAGCTCTTGGCAACTCCTCGCAAGCCTACAACATCACGCCGTAAATCATGCATCTCCTCCTTAAACCTCTCAATCCTCTGTGACATAATCTGGAGCTGAGGAGCGGGTGGAGGTGCCTGTGCTGGTGCTGGAATCTCTGGAGTGACCTCTTTAGCTGCCGAACAAGCCTCATCGGCCTCATAGGTACCAGCCGCAACAATCAAAAAGGGTACAAAATGTTACCTCTCTGGTCCCTGGGCTACACAAGCCTATGTGTCACCATACCTCGCGTAGATGTTGAGACTCCCAAGCTCATGCAAATCAATCAACAGGACCTCTCGGGTTACTACCTGCAACCCTCTTAACCCCTCGTCATTGACAAGCCCAAAATGCATAGCCAAACGCCTAATAAAATGCCCTCCTGACAGCCTGGCCCCGCTCTTCCTCCCCTTCGCATGCCTAAACAGATATTGTGCTAATAGATGTGGGACATTAGTAGTCCCACGGTCTATTCTGTGGAGGTAGAAGAGATTAACACCAGTCACCTTCTTAGGTGCCTACCCCCTACCAGAAATACTATAAGCAATCATCCTGTGGCATAGTCTCCTCATAGGGTCTTGAATAAGAACATAAGAAGGGGCGAGGCCTAAGAAGTCTATGTTAAAAGATATCTCAATCTAATAATCCCTAAGATCCCCCTTGTCAGGGATCAATCTATCAACTCTTACTGCCATCCCCCAAGAAGGCGCTACCAACCCAGCCTCTACCATCTCCTGCTATCCGTGTTGTAACCCTAACACCAAGAAAACCGTCTCATGTCATCCCTTCTCCTAACGACCCTTCCTACTAAACAAACACAGCGTATTCATAACATCCAACCCCATCTCTGTATCACTCATCCTGCAAGTGCTGAGAAACTTCAGGATAAACTCATAGACCAAAGGTGCTCGGATCCTGAATAGTCTCCTTCAAGCATGACTCATGAACACCTATTGCCCCTCTCCAGAATACACCATCCTTAATCTAAATCTCACTGCACAGATCCACCTATCCTGCCGGTCATCTTTGGGGTCAATCCCCTTAAAATCTAATACCTTAAACCCGGTTAACCGATCTGCTCCATATCATATCAAGGCCTCTCACGTAAATATGCCTAATCCCATGTACTACTTCAATCTGGAATCTAAGCCAAGGTTGTCCTTTGATATCAGCAAGTTTGTTAATGTTCCATAAATCTAAAAAATTGAACGTAAAATCAGTAAACATTCCTGTGAGAGGTATAATACGCGTAATCATATGAAGGATACGTCGCAGTAAGAGGTCTAAGTTCAATACGCCGTAATGTCTATAAAGAGGATACAGCGTAAGGGATTAAAACATATACCCTTATATTAGGTTAATACGCCGAATTCAATTAACACTGATATGGCCATATTGGAGGTTAACAATTTGGGGTAAAAATTGATGCATTATGCCGATAACCAATGGAATTGAAAATACGCCATATTGCTTCTATTCTTTCTCAATAGAAATTTAGGAAAAAAGGTTGTTTTCCTCCCCTATTCTAACCCATTTTAACCCAATCTTATTATCCACCTATGTTCAATTAAATCTTCGATATCACAAAAGGAATGGGGAAACATATAGTAGTCATATTAACACTAAATTAAGAATCTAAACCCTAACCCTAATTCATAATCGAAAAAGAGATAAGGGAATAGAATGAATCATTACCGTTTGATTAGTATGCAAGAGATGTATAGAAACACGGGTGATTTTTTAAAATTAAAGTGCGCGGGAAAAAAATTTTTGATTGTGAGTAAAAAAGTGTGAGTGAAACGATCCGGTGTATTAGCTGGGTTTTTATACCCACGCTTGATACGCCGTATAAGGATTTGTTTGATACGGCGTATCAGACATTAAATTGATACGACGTATAGGTATAGCTATATATGCCGTATGGAAACTAACTTTTCAAGTTTTGAACAAATAAGAACGTACCATGGCCTTCGCAACTTTTTGTGAGAACCATCCATGTAAACATCTTAGTTCGAAACGAGAATGCCAAACGACACATACACAATTTATAATGAGAACGAATAGCATTCTCCCGATTACGTCATAATACCCAGATCACATATTTACTTATATTAAGTTTATGACAAAACTTCCCTCGTTTTAAAAAAGATTTAAATGAATTAAACGTGACTAGTTTCAGAAAACCATTTGACCCAAGCTTAATTTTAATTCCCTCTAAAGATTTTTCTATATCGATAATCAATTATCATCGTTGTCTTTATTTTTTCTTTTTCTTACCTCTCACGATTTTTAAAAAATTGGGATGAATAATGTTGAACAGATCATGAAAGCGTGAAACATTCTCTTCATCATATTTAGACAATGATGTTTCATCATTTAAATTAAATTCATCGATATGTTTAAGGTTTAAAATTGGTTCAGTTAAATAATCTGATTTTAGACGTTCGAGCATTCATTAAACCATGGCGTGGAAAATCATTTTTCAAACTCATTAAAAAGAAGTCTAAATCAATCATCAATATAATCAATGAGTATGGGTTGTGATATGACGCGAGGCATATTGTTATTTTCATTTTTTTGAAATCCCGTTTTTTATTAAATCATTGACAAAAATTATTTTATAAGAAAATGAATTTTCATCAAAAAATGACCGAGTAATCTTCCTCCAGATTCGTCAAATGAATATTCTGAAGTCAATCTCAATTTTTTAAGGAGGAACATACCGTGGGGCTCAGACGGTATTGCTTGATAATGTATATTAAAGAACTATGGCGCGAGAATTGGTTTTGAAGTCAATACAATAGTCATATCCCAGACATCTTCATAGTTTCCAATTTTCCAAACGTGGCAGTTTGCCCTGCCGAATTCAATTTAAACGTTCGACTATGTTTTCGAGCTTTTTCTTTTTCAAGTCTGATGTATTCCTCCATGGTGATATTTGGGTCGTCCATTTTACCTGTAATCAACTTGCAATAGAGAAAAAGGTGAAATAGACTAATACGCCGTATTCAGTAGACTGAATACGTCGTATTAAGCAATGCAGGAATTAAACAAACACACAATGCGAATAAATACAAACAGAATTAGAGTACACTAAACTAAATTAATTAATGGTTAGAAATACTAATAAGAATAAGGTTGAATTAATTCACTCCCTGACAGCGGCGCCAAAAACCTAATGTGCTATCGTGTAGGGTTTATTAATTAATTGATTATATCAACTTTTAAAATTATATTAGCCGACAAAACCTAAAACCAACACTTTAACGAGCATTGGTATCGTTACAAGATGGAGTTCGCGGAAAGTAAGTAGTCAGAACACCAAGAGGAAACATTAATCCTGTATTCTAATAAGTATTTTAATTAACAATTTTACTTGGGTTAAAACCTATCTATGAACGTTGTCTAATGATATGGGGGTTTTCACCACAAGCCAGAGTAGACTCTGCACAGGTTTGGTGGAAACAAATATCAATTCAATAGACAATAAACACAAAAGAAGAAGATTAGAAGATAGAAAAGCGGTACAAGCCAAATGATAGAAAATTGTATTAGCCATATTAAATCCGGTTCAATGCTGGTTTGTTTGTTTTAGTGCAATGATTTACTTATCTCAAAGCAGCATATCATTCTTAAGACTTAGGCGGGACATCATCTGTCGGAAAATATTGATTTGTTGATACAAAAGAACTTGCTTAAAAGGATAAAGAATGAAACAAAAAGATCAAAGTTAACAATATGGAATTATACAAAAGATGGAGGATTCTAAAAGATTTTATTAAAAGATAAAGATCAAAGATTAGGAAAAGATTTAGTTTCTCAATACAATTAAGATTCCTTTGTAAGTCTTATGGACTCTCTATATAAAGAGATCCATAGACATAGTTTATGTGGACTCTCTATATAAAGAGTATGTGGTTTAGCTCTATGATCAAAGGTTTCATTGATCCTATTATAGTTAGGTAACCGTTCTATACTAATCATATAGAATTAGGGCTCTATGATCAAAGGTTTCTTTGTTATTATAATCTTAGATGAGTTTATGATGATCTCAACAAACCAGCT
>BQNB010069890.1:0-33332 GCA_026074375.1 Tanacetum coccineum
CAATAAAGCAAATAGGTACAAAAGTACGAAACAGTTAAGTCGAACATTTGTAAGTTGAGTAGCCGTCAGTCGAGCACTTGAGGGTTAATAGGACAAAAATAAGTGGGCCACTAATTAAGTTGAGCATTAGACACGTGTAAAAAAATGAGTGGAGTTGAGCAGTCGAGTAATATGACCATATTGGGAATAAGATGAAAACATGACTATTATGTGGAACTCAATTTACTTTTTGGCTCAAAACCGTACTTGGCTCCACTATAAATACGTCCAAATCTACTCGAATGCAGGTATCATTTACTGGACTCTCACTCGTATTTATTACTTGGCCTTACGGCTTGTACCCACACTTACTCTCACGTCAGCGCTTGATCTTAAGGTCAAACCCATGATGAGGCTAACACGTTTCTCTCTTATATATATACAGACATCTGAAGGACCTTGTCACGTCAAGTCTGAAGAAGTTCCTCGCTTTCGACCTAGCAGCAAAAATTTACTTCAAGAGGAGCCAAATATAATCATCTTGATAACAAGTACGTCAAAACGTTAAGATCATGATGACTTTCTACTCTTGACCTAAACGATCATCGACGTGTCTTTTAATAGTGTATTCACTTCTTGTTATAGTTTTTGTTCGTATCAACCTTTAGTCGATTTTTGCTTTATTGCGTTGTTCGAATTGTGTTCTTTCAGTTTTAGTTCCCAAGTTCGATGGTTTCCTGATACGAATCGACTCGAGTTTGTCGATGCCAAAGCAGGCCCAAGTCACGAAGTCAACAAGTTATCAAAACAATCAGTTTGAAGAAGTCTCAGTTGTTGAACGTGTAGTAGTGTAGCCATGCATTTAGGAGAAAGAAGTGGTTTCCACATGTTGCATTAGTTTCCCACGTTTACAATTTTCAGTCAAGTACTTCCTAAAGTTTAGCTTAGTGGTTGCTTTCTGTTACTAGTATTTATATTGTACTCTTTTGCATGAATTAAGATATGAGAAAAATTGGCCCAAAGTCTTCTTCTCTCTGTATTTACTTCTTTTGGAGTCTTACCCGCTGAAGGGTATATCATATACAGTGTGTTCTTTCTAAAAAAGTACTGTAATTATGATATTTTGAATTATTAAGGGCATGTTTGGTTTGTAAACGGATTTAAGATTAGGATTTAGATTTGGATTTGAGTTTGGATTAAGGGTCTGTTTGGTTTGTAGTGGGTTTAAGATTAAGATTTGAATTTAGATTAGGATTTGTATTTAAATTTGGATTTGAGTTTGATATAAGAGAGAGAATATATATTATAAAATAAATAAATTATTATTTTGTAAAGATTTTAACAATATTTCACCTTTTACAACATTCCGGTTGATCAAAGGGTAGCTCTTGCGTCTTTCCACTTCCAAGGTGATGCTTTGAGTTGGTACAAGTACATGCATAATAATGGACTTCTGGGTGATTGGGTAACGTTATTTACCCTGATTTGGTAACTCCGCTTTGGTCCCATCGTCGTTTGCAAACCATCAGGCAGGCCAATCTTAAACTCATCAGATGGCTCGGGGCGACATATCAACCGAGTTTGAACGCTCAAGTATATTGGTGGTACGTGGGGACTGCCTCACACGGCCCTTCTCAATTGCTTCATCTCAGGCCTTCGTCCCGACATCCAGCAAGAGATAGCCATCTATCACCCCACCACACTTCACCAAACATATGGCCTCGCCAAACTCATTGAAGATAAGTTGGCCGCGACACAATCACAATTCAAATCTCCAATGGTTCCCCATTCTTTTATCATACCAACCAAACACACCACAACTCAACCTTGTTACAAAAACCACATGCACATCCTTCCAAATCTGTGAAACAAACCACCATTTTTTTTTTTTTTTTTACAACAACGAACGTCTCTCACCCGATGAAATGCAAAATCGCGTAAACCAAGGGTCTTTGCTTCCGTTGTCCCGAACGGTTTTACCCAGGACACCGTTGCAATCCACCTCAGTTCCTCCTGCTTGGACATGACGAACCAATCCCATTAACTAGTGACACAGGGGCCTTAACCAACCTAGAAGACTATTCTGGTGACATACAACCGCATCAGTTCTTAGCACTTTCCGCAGCGGCATTGCACGGCACTACATGCCCACTCGCGATTCGCATTACTGGTCAAATCAATGGACACACTGTCACCGTGCTTGTGGACTCTGGTAGTAGCCATGATATCATCAAAACCTTGTCTCGTTTCATTACTGCACTTCACATTCGATTCCCAACCCTCATTTCTCGTTATGATTAGTAATGGTACGTTTCTCCATTGCACGGGACAATGCCCCAACATCAACCTTCGCCTTTCAGATACCTCATTTTCTATATCTACGTATGTTTTCCCTATTGAAGGTGATGATGCGGTGTTACAACTGACCTTCAATCACCTTGGTAAAGAAGTTACGTTGCGTGGGGAGTCCTCGCCTAAGTTTGGAACAAGCACCGACCTTGCGGACAAGGTCGTAGTTCAACAGGAGGGTATTGATACGAATCGACTCAAGTTTGTCGATGCCAAAGCAGGCCCAAGTCACGAAGTCAACAAGTTATCAAAACAATCAGTTTGAAGAAGTCTCAGTTTTCCTAGCAGCAAAAATTTACTTCAAGAGGAGCCAAATATAATCATCTTGATAACAAGTACGTCAAAACGTTAAGATCATGACGACTTTCTACTCTTGACCTAAACGATCATCGACGTGTCTTTTATTAGTGTATTCACTTCTTGTTATAGTTTTTGTTCGTATCAACCTTTAGTCGATTTTTACTTTATTGCGTTGTTCGAATTGTGTTCTTTCAGTTTTAGTTCCCAAGTTCGATGGTTTCCACACAACAGCTTTAGTCACTTATGTTGTTTCAATCAACATTTACGGGTTTGGACAAGCAAAAACATATTTCCAAAATTAACCTTGTTACACTAGAACCGCATAATCAAAGATGGAAAAAAGTTATCAAGATCGATAAAAAGGTATCTTATCTCTAATAAACGTTGAAAACCCCCGTTATTTATTATTTTGTGTTTGAATATTTCGAAAGGAAAATAGTTACATTTAGAAGAAATTCAATCTTCTTTTCCACTTTTTGAATATAAAAACGAAACTCACATGATGATGATCATAGAAAAAGCCAATTTACAAAACCAACTTCCTCAAGAATCCATTATCTGTTAGTTTTAGGGCAACCTCACCACTATATTTTATTGGCAGGCTTATAAGTCAATAAAGCTTATATTTATAATGATTTTATAAGATGAAGCATGATCACATTTGTTCCTAGCTTCCCCACCTAAAAGTCCATAGCTTCATACCTTATATACTCATTAACAAAAGACATTCACTTAACTATGGTTAGGGGGATGTTTGATTTGTTAGAAAAATCATTATAGTATTGGAATACTAACGGATTTTCCGTCACTGAGTGGTGTTATTGGTAATCCTAGCGAATAGTGGCAAATATGTTTAGATTTATGGATTAATGTTCATTACAAAGATCCACTCGCCAATCTTTTTGTATCAAGACCGGAAGCCATTAATATAAGACAGGCAAGGTGTATTTGTGAAGATCTAATTAGTTGTTGAAAAATGAGAAGTCTTCAAAAAAAGTGTTGTAAGATACACAGAGAAAAAAAAAGCGTGTTCAAAATGAGTATTTTTTGAAATTTCTCTATCGAATATTAAAAAGATGTTTTTGTTGGAATATGTCCATCGTAAATTAATATTGTTTATTCCGATGTATTATTTATATCGAGGCCATTAGGGGAGCACACGTTAATACGTATACAATGTTTAATTAGTGAGGTTTTTAGTAAATATATGATAAATAAATCTATTAGTTAAATGTTTAATAGTTAGTTAAACATTAAGGACTATTATGCAAAACGGAAAATAAAAGCGTGGGTTTGTGCCCTCCTGTTTCCCTTTTGGTCGGTACGAACCCACAACCCAAGAGGGTTTGGGCTTGCTTGCTTGTTCTCCAAGATTGTGTAGGCTATATAAGGAGGACTTGAGGTTCATTATTAGGTATGTGTTTTGTGAAAAATCCCTAAAACCTCTCCCCTGTCTCTCTCCTTGTGTTTGACCGAAACCAACACCCCTAAGGGTTTGGTTTTCTCCCTTCTAGCGATCGGCCAAAAACAAACAACCCTTAAGGGTGTGTTTGTTGGATCGTGTATCACCACAAGGTGGTTTTGCTCACGTGTTGATTTGATTCAAGTATCGTGGTGTTCGTTTGCTAAAATACTACTAGTACTAGCATACTTCATTGTTTGCTAAGAACGTATTGTGTGTGGAAACTTAGAGAGATCTTACTTTAGATCTTGGTGGTTTTGCGTGTGACATTATACACACGCGTATATAGAAGACGGTGTTAACGGTTACCTTTAAACGGTGTATCGTTTCGTGCTAAAAGGTAATCATCTTCTATTCTTGTTAATTAATGTGTTCTACATGTGTTCTTTAATTCCGCTGCGTACTCGTGTTAATTAATTGTTAATTAGGTTATAAAACCCAACAGTGGCATCACGAGCCATCGTGTAGAATCTTTAATTACAAGGAATAAAATTGGACAAATTAGGGTTTCGTGATTAATTTTAATGCCCCGGTGGGCGTTTTTGTTAAAAAGATTTGATCTTGACGGTTAATAAAATTAATTAGACGAGATCTAGGTTGTATGCAATTTTATATAAAACTTGATGTATTAATTGTTAATAGTTTTAAGTTTTGTTAATTGTTAATGAAGATCCATGATAAAATCATGCAAATTTATCATGGATTGATATTAGATATTTAAATCTTGTTAATTGTTAAAAGGATTTGTTTTAAATATGATCAAGATTCGCATAATTTTAAATATTTTCTTAATTGGTAAGATCCAAGATTCAAGAATTCGGGAAGACCCTTATTATTGAATTAATGGGGCCTAAAATAGTTAAAAGATTTATGTGCTATGTGGTATTTATTTATATAAGGCTTACGCAATCGATTAATTCGATGTATGTGGCTGGAGTCATTGGATGAAGGAGCCTTATGTGAATAAATACATTATATAATTATTAGATAATTAGGATCATATTTAATGTTTGCATGCCTTAATTGTTAAGTGATTTTAAATAAATGTTATTTAGTTTAGTTCGATGTTATATGGTTTTTTTTTATGTTCTTGAGCTTTGTGAGAACAATATAAAGGGTTTTTCGAAAAAAAAATATAAACATGACTAATGATTATCGAAATTAGATTTATTATGGACTATATAATGCAAAAAGTCAAAAGTGGATTCGGCTTACATCCGATATAAAATCTTCCATGATTAGACTAGCAATTTATAGTTCATAATGTGCTTCCAAATTAAAGTTTTTTATTAAAACTTGACGCTATGGACACATGGGAGGTACGACTCATCCACTAGAATAAACTATAAGAGAAGTTTAAGGAGGATTTTCCTAAAGAATTCAGGTTTTTAATAAGCTTCGCACTGACCCGATTCTCCGCTTCTTTGTGCTTTCGATTGGAGTTACGTCTGAAACCATGGCTGTCGACTAAACAGTGTTATTTTAAAGAAAAAAAGGACATAAAACTCGTTAAATTGGAAACACGTTGAATCGTCAATTTTAAGGTCTCACTATTATGTTATAAGTACGATGATAATAGGTGAATACCGTAATATAAGTAAATTTGAGTAATAGTTTTTATTAAATCAATGATACGAAGATGTATGCATGCTTCTTCGTACATATTTGGCACGTCAAATAAAATACCATTTTTCAACTAAGTTATTGCCATCCAGTTTGTAAAAACACTTGTTGATTGCTCTTTACTATGCGTGAGACGTGTGTAGATTTGCAATCACAAGGTAATTATGCGCTTTTCGTAAGACGGTGAAGTGTTACATAATTATGTTTGAAATTGGAACGACTTAGCGTTATTGTGGTTCTAGACCTGTTAACACGCTGGCCATATATGGGTGGTGTTGAAACATGCTTACTATGATATTATTGTAAGAAAGTAAGTCTCATATGGGTGTAGAATTGCCAATGTTGTGAATTATCATCGTTGATTCCTTTTGAATACACCATCACTAGCAGATCAACTGATGTGGTGGGGTATGTCAAGTTGGGTCCTAACCTTAGAAAATTAACTATTTATTTAATCTAACGTGGGTAGTTAATTTTTTTCAAGGAGGCGCTCCTGAGTGTTATCGTACATATACTAATCTTTGACTTTACTATGTTTTGTAAATGGCACCTACCTCGTCTAAACAACATAAACCTTTCGCTTTTACTTCAGTCGATGTTTAAATTTATTGGACGGAAACAATTTCAATGACTGGTTTCGTCAACTTAAGATGGTCTTGAGAGTTGAAAGAAAATTGTTTGTCATTGAACAGCCAATTTCCCCTGCTCTACCTACCGATTCTGAGTACTTGCGCAGTGCTGAATGCCGGTATATGATTCATATAAGTGACTTGTCTTATGCTCAAAAGTATGACTCTGAAACTTCTTAAAGACAAATTCTTAAAATTCCTCACGTTATTAAAATGATTCAGGATCTTAAAAATCCATGTTTTGAGGAAACAAGCTGGAGTGAGTGGTTTGTACCTGTCCAAAATATCATGCTTGCAAACCAGGATGAGGGAAAAACCAGTTGGCCATATGTCATTAATGAAGATTATGTGAAATGGAATGTCTTGGTATGTGACTCCCACAAGTGTCTTAGTGTTGGTTATAATCTTGAATGGCCTCCTTAAAAAGCCATAACATGGGAAGACAGTTGATGAATTACAGTTATTGCTCATTAGTATGTAAAAGGGTTTACCTAAAAGGGCTGTGACAAAATAACAAAAAAACACCAACATGTTATTGATTGATTAAAGGTGGTTAAAATTCAGAAATCCAATTAGAAAATCGCTCTTATGCTAAAGGCTAAGGGTTAAAGCTAATGACAAGAGAAAGGTAATAAACAAGTTTATATTCTAAGCCTAAAAAACCCTAAACCCTTTTGCTTAAAGAGCCCAGTTAGGATAACCACCTGCACACACTGCAAAGAGGTGGGTCATTGTAAGAGGAATTGTCCTGATTACCTTGCTGAGTTGAGTAAGAAGAAGGAGAAAGTTTTGCACTGCCAGTTCTTCAGATGTTTCATATATAGAATTATTTTCTTTTCCTAATAAAATAAATGGGAGTCGTGACATAGTTGTGGGTACTCATATTTGTACACAAACACGGTCTTGGAGGAGTAAGAAAGCTGAAACAAGTAGAGAAGCTATTGGAAGTTTTAACTTAGTTTTACCTAATGGCCTTGTGATTTGTTTAAACAATTTCCATTATGGACCTTCTATAACTAGAGGTGTTGTTTCAGTTTATACGCTTTGGTTAGAAATGGATTTGGTCCAGTGTTTTTACAAATTTTTTCTGGAATTTCAGTTTCTTAGAACAATGGTTATTTGTTTATTTTATGTTTATTCCCAGTAGGGCCTATTTATGAAATCTGATTATGCTATGTTCTTGCTACTAAATGATAATTCTAATTTAAATGTTAGCAATAAAAGTCACGCATTACTTGGATCTACTTATTCTTTGACCATGCCATCTTGCGCATATAAATAAGAAACGCCCATTGAAATAGCTACAACATGAAAAGGCCTTTTAAAATCAACAGATGTATGAGTCATTTGATCTCCAAATGTGTATCTTGTTTATCGTGGTAAAGATGGACAAGGGAAATCGTTACACCTACATCGTTGCATCCCCGAAAGGGTGACTGATTTTCTTGGGAATAATACAATAATGTGTGTGCGGTCCACTTAGACATGTGTCAAGACAATGTGCTAGCTAACTTCATTACATTCCAGATGAATTATAGTCGTTTTGGTTATGTTAGCTTCTTGAACATAACATGGAGGTTTTGAAACCGTTTCAAATGTGTTTAAAAATAAAGTTGAAAATCAACTCGGGAAGACTATTAAGGCAAATACGATAGGATCGGGCGTGGCGCAATCCTATATATGCCAAGAGTTTAAAGATTATTAAAAGCTAACGGAATTGTTCAACAGCTTACTCCTCCATACACACCACAACATAATGGAGTGTCTGAGAGGAGAAATGCATTTGATAGACATGGGCGATATATGATTTAACTTACAACTTTGACTTTTCCTTTTGTGGTTTATGCTCTAGAAGTCTGACACCGCTATTTCAATATGGTTTCTAACAAAAGAAGGTAGATAAACACCATATGAACTGTGGTATGGAAAAATTCTAAACTTGTTCTTATTAAAGGTCTGAGGGGATGTGAGCCTCTTGTTTGTGACTTAGAGATAGCTGACAAACTCGACAAAGACTGTTAAGTGTATCTTTATAGGATACCCAAAGGAAATGATGGGTTAATATTTCTACTTCCCACCTGAAAACAAAATTGTTGTAGCAAGGTATGCTGAATTCTTTGAGAAACGTCTCATAAGTCAAGAAATCAGTAGGAGGGCGGTAGATCTTGAAGAAATTCAAGAAGAAGAAGATACAATCACTTTTGAAAAATTACTAGCAACAGTTCCTCAAGATGGTGTGAGGGTTTTGTTGAACCATCCACAACCACCACAAGAGTAAGTTGATTGCGATTTGTAGGTCCGAAAGGTCACGTCGATGCTTTCCAAACCGCTTATGTCTAAATGTAGAGGTGGGAGAGCATAGTCTAGGGGATCTTAATGAACCCACTAGCTATAAAGTCGCAATGTTGATTCAAAATCTAATAGCTGGATCGATGCTATGAAAGCTGGATATACAATCCATGTATGGGACAATATGGTATGGGTCATGGATCGATCTTCTCTGGTTGTGAGAACCATTAGGAGTAGCGGGATTTTTTAAGAAAAGATCCGACATGGATGGTATTGTACGCGTCTATAAAGCTCTGTATGGTAGCAAGGGTTATACTCAACTCTACGGGGTTGAATTATGAAGAACAACGTTCTCACCTGTAATGACATTAGAGCTATTAGAATCTCATATCTATGACAACATACTTTGATTATAAGATATGGCAAAATGGATGTAAAACAGCCCTTCTTATGGTTATCTTGATGAAGGACATTTATATGGTACAACCATGAAGGTTTTGTTGATCCTAATATCCCAGAAAGTCATGCAAGCTTCCAAAGATCCATTTATGGTCTTAATCAAACATAAGAAGCTGGGAATAAAAGATTTGATGAGGAAATCAAAAGGTTTAGATTTTCTCAAAATCTTGATGAGCCATGTGTATATCAAAAGGCTAGTGGAGTTAATGTTACATTCCTCTTTCCCTTCTTTTTTTTTTTTTCTTATTTCTTATATGTTGATTGACATAATCATCATGGGTAATCACATTTCAAGTTTACAAAGTGTCATAGGAGAATTATTTGGAAAGTGTTTTTCTATGAAAGATTGAGGAAGATAGCATTTATTCTTGAATCAAATCTATAGAGATAGATCGAAGCGGATTAATGGACATTGGGTCAAAATGTTCTTACATTGATAAGATCTTAAAGAGATATAAAATGGATTCTAATTTCTAAAAGACTGTGGTCATATCCCCATGCAGAAAGACTTGACTTGGAACAAATCATAAGGTGCTCAAAGCCTAAAAGGTGAATCGCATGAAGAATTGTCCTTATGCTTCGGATGTAAGATCCATTATGTAGCGGTTTCATGATGCACTAGACCTGATATTGCGTTCGCGCAAAATATGACAAGCCGATTTTAACAGAATCCAGGTGAACTTCACTGGACTGCTGTGAAAAACATTCTTAAGTATTTAAGAAACACTAAAGATATGTTCTTGGTTTATGGTGAATGAAAATACGGAGGAAGCTGAACTTCGAGTTGATTTCTTATTGCAATTCTGGTTTGAGATTGATATAAATGATATGAAATCTCTGACAGGATATGTTTCGTTTTTGAACGGAAGCGCAGTAGGACTAGAAGCTCAAGTAATAGTACTACGGAAAATGACCAGCTACATAAGCTTGAATTACATAGCTGCTTTTTTTTCAAATAATTTAAAATTAAATTAATATAAAGAAGCAGAGGATGGAGCCTGTTTTGGATTAGGAAGTTTATTTCTGGCTTGGCTATTGAGTACCAACAATAAAAGAACCCTATTAGGATGTTTTGCGAATAATTCTGCAGCACCTTCATTTCACCTTCGACCGGGGGTTCAGATGGGCACCAGACACTACCATAAAAGTAAAATTCTTAAAGTTCACCCAGATAACAATCTAGCTGATCCTTTTACAAAGGCTTTATCAAACAGGAAGCTTACTCAACATGCTAGGAGCATGGGGCTTCGTCCTGCTAGTAGTTTCATGTAGATCTGTGTTTAGTATTTGGATAAGGGATGTTAAAACAATTTTATTTTATGATAATGATACGTTGGTATTTTTGTTTGCATGTTTAAATCCGTGAATAATAAATGTATTATTCTAAATTAATCCATTGTCGATTAATGATATAGGAATATCATTAAATTAAGACAATTCTGAGTGATTGGTGATATTGGAGATATTAAGGATGAGTCCACCAAACTCGCATGATATTCATAAGATGATATGATTTTTTCCCGCAAAAGAATATCACTTTATGGATCGACGTCATCAAGTGAATCTTGTACGTGATTTTATTTACATAAATCCTTAGACTTGAGATGCAAGTAAGTTTAGCATATGTGGATATTCGTTTTTGATATAGTTTAAGTTGTCCTGAATAAGGTAACTAATAAGGGTTATGTTAGAATGGTTTATGCCACATGATAACTAGACACTTGTAGTCAATATAGAATTTGTTCCTTCAAATTATTGAAGAAGATACCACTGGGCCCCTCGTAGGGTTAATCAGATGTATGTGTGGCCGCACCCAAAAACTCGGGTAGATATGTCTCAGTGATTTTTGGTAATCTTGATTAATCACATATACGAGAAACATAATCGTTAAATATGGAATGACATTGATCCATATCCAATTTAACAACGATATCGGAAACAAAGGGATTGTAAATTCATAAATCATTTGTTCATGCCCTGTGAAACCATACTCGAATATTTCGGGAGCATTGGCGTGTTGCTAGAAGCTTACCAATATTATTCCAAAAATGATTACCAGTTGACACAAGCTGTTGGAATATGTCTATCGTAAATAATATATGTCTGAATTATTTATTCGAGCCCAAGGGGATGCACATGTTAATACGTAAACAATGTTTAATTAGTGTTTTTAGTAAATGATAAATAAATATATTAGTTAAATGTTTAAGAGTTAAACATTAAGGACTAATATGCAAAACAGGAAAAAAGAAAGTGAGGGTTTGCCCCCTTTTCCCTTTGGTCGGCCGAACCCACAACCCAAGAGGGTTTGGGCTTGCTTGCTTGTTCTCCAAGATTGTGTAGGCTATATAAGGAGGACTTGAGGTTCATTATTGGATATGTGTTTTGTGAAAAATCCCTAAAACCTCTCCCCTCTCTCCTTCCTTGTGTTCGACCGAAACCAACACCCCTAAGGGTTTGGTTTTCTCCCTTCTAGCGATCGGCCAAAAACAAACAACCCTTAAGGGTGTGTTTGTTCGATCGTGTATCACCACAAGGTGGTTTTGCTCACGTGTTGATTTGATTCAAGTGTCGTGGTGTTCGTTTGCTAAAACACTACTAGTACTAGCATACTTCATTGTTTGCTAAGAACGTATTGTGTGTGGAAGCTTAGAGAGATCTTACTTTAGATCTTGGAGGTTTTGCGTGTGGTTATTATACATACGCGTATATAGAAGACGGAGTTAACGGTTACCTTTAAACGGTGTATCGTTTCGTGCTAAAAGGTAATCATCTTCTATCCTTGTTAATTAATATGTTCTACATGTGATCTTTAATTCCGCTGCGTACTCGTGTTAATTAATTGTTAATTAGGTCATAAAACCCAACAGTGGTATCAGAGCCATCATGTAGAATCTTTAATTACAAGGAATAAAATTAGACAAATTAGGGTTTCGTGATTAATTTTAATGCCCCGGTGGGCGTTTTTGTTAAAAAGATTTGATCTTGATGGTTAATAAAATTAATTAGACGAGATCTAGGTTGTATGCAATTTTATATAAAACTTGATGTATTAATTGTTAATAGTTTTAAGTTTTGTTAATTGTTAATGAAGATCCATGATAAAATCATGCAAATTTATCATGGATTGATATTAGATATTTAAATCTTGTTAATTGTTAAAAGGATTTGTTTTAAATATGATCAAGATTCGCATAATTTTAAATATTTTCTTAATTGGTAAGATCCATGATTCAAGAATTCGGGAAGACCCTTATTATTGAATTAATGGGGCCTAAAATAGTTAAAAGATTTATGTGCTATGTGGTGTATATTTGTATAAGGCTTACGCAATCGATTTTGTCGATGGATGTGGCCGGAGTTTATAGGACAAAGGAGCCTTATATGAATATGTGCATGTTTTAATTATTAGATAATTAGGATCATATTTAATGTTTGCATGCCTTAATTGTTAAGTGTGTTTAAATAAATGTTATTTAGTTTAGTTGATGTTTATATGTTTTATTTTAAGTTCTTGACTTGTGAGAAAATAAAAGGGTTTTTCGAAAAACAAATATAAACATGACTGATGGTTATCGAAATTAGATTTATTATGGACTATATAATGTAAAAAGTCAAAAGTAGATTCGGCTTACATCCGATATAAAATCTTCCATGATTAGACTAGCAATTTATAGTTCATAATGTGCTTCTAAAATTAAAGTTTAATTTTTTTCAATGTGTAATTTGCAAAAGTACTATTTAGTTGCAAGGATAAAGTTCGAGGAGATTCATCAAAACTTCGGTCTTGTATATACCATTACCCTATAATACCTGACTACGTTGTAGTTTTTTTACTTGTATACTATTTAGGAAGTCGCGAATGGTCTAGGGTTTGAATGATTTTTAATCATTCTTTAATCTTTTCCCGCGATAAAAAGAAAATCTTTTCATTTAAACACACGTTGAATCGTCAATTTTAAGGTATCACTATTTATGTATAAGATACAAGGATAATAGGTGATACCGTAATAATAACTTAATTGAGTAAATTTTTTTATTAAAATCAATGATACGAAGATGTATGCATGCTTCTTCGTATATATTTGACACGTCAAATGAAGTACCTTTTTTTTTAACTAAGTTGTTTGCCATCCAATTTGTAAAAACACTTGTTGATTGCTCTTTACCTATGCGTGAGACGTGTGTAGATTTGCAATCACAAGGTAATTATACGCTTTTCACGTGAGACGGTGAGTTGTTACATTAATATACAGTTTTTTGAGTGGTCGACTTACGGCGTTGTTGTGGTTAGACCTGTTAACACGCGGCATAAATGGGTGACAACATGCTTTCTAGACCATTATTGTAATAAGTAGTCCCATATGGTTTATTTTTTCTAGGAATTGCAAAAGTTATTAATTATCAATCGGTTGATTACCTTTTGAATACACAATCACTAGCAGATCAACTGATGTGGTGGGGGTATGTCAAGGCTGGGGGGCCTATAACATTAGGTAAATACTGTTTTTTAATTAACTGTGGTAATTAATTTTCTTCAAGGAGTATTATCGAAAATACTAAATTCTTGAACTTTTATGTTTTTGTAGATGGCAATACCTGTTCAAAACATAAACCATTCGGCTTTCAGGTCGATGTTTGAAAAAGAAAAACTTTCTGGTAATAACTTCAATGACTGGTTTGCTCGACTTAAGTTAGTCTTGAGAGTCGAGAAGAAAATGCATGTCTTTGAACAGCCTTTACCTCCTGCTCCTGAGGCTGGTGCTGAACTAAAACAAAAAACAACATTGTGGCTCAGTGGACAGATATATATGATGCTCTTCACTGAAATTGCTTTTCTTATGCTTGGAGTTATGACCATGAACCTACATTGACAGTTGATTGCACTATCGTATGACATGATTCAGGAGCTTAGTCTATGTTTGAGAAAAACCAAGCTGGAGTGGAGAACGTTTGACTTAATCCAATCTTTCATGCTTAAAAAACAAGAGGAGGGTAAATCGTGCTAACTATGTCCTTAAGATGAAATGATATCTGGATCAACTGGAACGTCTTGGTTATATGCTACCACAGGATATCTCAGCAGGCATGAATCCTTAATGGCATTACTAAAGCATTTTGTGGGATTGTAGAATTTACAATATGCATAATATGGGGAAGATACAATTGGTGAAATTCATGCTATGCTTATTGAGTATGAGAAGGGTTTACCTAAAAAGGCTGAAACACCACAAGTAATGATGATTAAAAAGTGTAAAATCAAGAAGGCAATAAAAAAATCGCTTAATGCAAAGCAAAAATAAGGGTAATGCAAAGGAGAAGGATAAGGACGGTTTATATCCCCAAGCTCAACAACCCTAAGCCTGCTGCTAAGGAGCGCCAGCTAAGGTTTGATGCCTGCCACCACTGTAAGGAGGTAGGGCCATTGGGAATAGGAACTGTCTCTGAGTATCTTGCTGAGTTGCAGAAGAAGAGGAAGCAAGTTGGCTCTGCCAGTTCTTCGGGTATCTTCACAATAGAATTATTTTCTTTTCCTAATAATAACTCCTGGGTGTATGACACTGGTTGTGGTACTAACATATGTATTACAAAACAGGGATTTAGGATTGAAAGGAAGCTGAAACAAGGAGCTCTTTACTTGTACGTGGGCAATGGTGTTCGTGCACAAGTAGAAGCAATTGGAAGTTTTGACTTAGTTTTACCTAATGGCCTTGTGATTTGTTTAGACAATTGTCATTATGCACCTACTATAACTAGAGGTGTAGTTTCAGTTTCTCGTTTGGTTGACAATGGATTTGTTCAATGTTTTACGGATTATGGAATTTCAGTTTCAAAGAATGGTGTTCTTTATTTTAATGTTGTTCCTCGTAATGGTATTTATGAAATTGATATGCATGATCTTGTACCAAATGTTAATTATGTCTTATAATGTTAGCAATAAAAATAGTCAAAGCTAACTTGGACTCTACTTATCTATGGCACTGTCATCTTGCTCATATAAATAAGAAACGTATTAAATAGCTGCAACAAGATGGGCTGTTAAAATCAACGGATGATGAATCTTTTGATAAATGTGAATCTTGTTTATCTGGCAAGATGACAAAGAAACCTTTCCCTCATAGTAACGATAAGGCAAAAGATCTTATTGGTATTATACATACTGACGTTTGTGGTTCCACTTAGACATGTGTCAGACAAGGTGCTGCTACTTCATTTACATTCACAGATGATTATAGTCGTTATGGTTTGTTTATCTTCTTAAACATAAACATGAGGTCTTTGAACGTTCATAAGTGTTTAAAAAATGAAGTTGAAATCAACTCGGGAAGACATTAGGCAATACGATCAGATCCGGGGGTGCGAATACATTAGCCATGTGTTTATAGATTATCAAAAGCTAACGGAATGTTCAAAGCTTACTTCCTCCATTACACACCACAACATAATGGAGTGTATGAGACGGAGAAAACCGTACTTTACTAGAAATGGTGCGATCTATGTGAATCTTACACTATGCCTTATCCTTTGGGATATGCTCTAGAGTCTGCAACTGCATTCTTTAATATGGTTCCAACTAAGAAGGTTGACAAAACACCATATGAACTGTGGTATGGAAAAAGTTCCATACTTTGTCTTACTTTAAAGGTATGAGGATGTGAGGCTCTTGTGGAGAGAAGTACGCTGTGACAAACTCGACAAAGATCTGTTAAGTGTGTTCTTCATAGGATACCCAAAGGAAACAGGTTACTATTTCTATTCCCCACATAAAGTAACAAAATTGTTGTTGAAAGGTATGCTGAATTCTTTGAGATAGCGTACTCATAGTACGAGTAAAATCAGTGGGGGCGTGGATAGATCTGAACGAAATTCAAGAGAAGAAGATACCAAACACCTTTTGAAATCATAGCAAATCCTCAAGAAGGTGGAGTTTTGAACCACCACAAGAGGGGAAGTGATTCCGATTCGTAGGTCGACAAGTCCGCATCGAGCTTCAAACCGCTTATGTCTAAATGTAGAGGTGGGGAGCATAGTACTGGGATCTTAATGAACCCACTAGCTATAAAGCCGCATTGTTAGAGTTCAGCATTCTAATAAGTGGTTTGTATGACCTCATGAATTGCGGAAATTCAATCCATGTGGACAATATGGTTTGGGTCTTGGTCGATTTCCTCCCTGGTTGTAAGACCTTAGGAGCAGATGGCTTTTTAAAGGAAAAAAGACTGACATGGATGGTATTGTACAGTCTATAAAGCCTCGTCTTGTAGCAAAGGGTTACAACCCAACTCTACGGGGTGATTATGATGAAAACGGTTCTACCTGTCGCTGACATTTGAGCTTATTTGAATTCTAATAACTATAGCAGCTACTCTGATTTTTTTTTCTTTTTTTTTTTTTTCATGAGATATGGGAAATGGATGTTTTAAAACAGTTCTTCTTAAATGGTTACCTTGATGAAGACATCTATATGGTGGCAACCTGTAGGTTTGTTGATTCCTAATAATCCCAGAAATGTATGGCCAAGCATCTCAAAGATCCATTTATGACTTAAGCAAGCATCAAGAAGCTGGAAATAAAAGATTTGATGAGGAAATCAAAAAAGTTTGGATCTACTCAAAATCATGATGAGCCTGTGTATATCAAAAGGCTGTGGTGGGTGTAATGTTACATTCATCTATCTTGTAAGTTTTATGACTAATCATCTGGGAAATCACATTCAAAGTTTTTCAAAGTGTAAATGATTATCATTGGAAAAGTGTATTGCTATGAAGGAGTTGGGGGAAGCAGCATTTATTTTGGAATCAATATTCTATAGAGATAGATCGAAGCAATTAATTGGACTATGTCAAAATGGTTACAATGGATAGATCTGAAGAGATATAAATGATAATTCCAAACGTAGGTCATATCCCAATGCAAGAAAGACTTCACTTGAACAAAACACAAGGTGCTCAAACACCTAAAAAGGTAAATCGCATGAAGAATGTACCTTATGCTTCGGGTGTAGGATCTATCATGTATGCGGTTTGATGCACTAGACCTGATGTTGCGTTCGCGCAAAATATGACAACGATTTCACAGAATCCAGGTGAACCTCACTGGACTGCTGTGAAAACATTATTAAGTATTTTAAAAGTTACTAAAAGTATGTTCTTGGTTATGGTGGAATTCATAGCACAGACTTAGAGTTGATTGCTATTGCGATGATGGATTTGAGACTGATAGAGATGAACACTAAGTCACAGACTGATATGTTTTTGTTTTGAAATGGGAGGCGCAGTGGAATTGGAAGGAGCTCCATGCAAAGTACCACTGCATTCGTCTGCTACAGAATCTGAATACATAGCTGCGTCAGAAGCTGCCATGGAAGCTGTTTGGATTAGGAAATTTATCTAGGGCTTAAATAATGTGTAAACGAATTGGTTAATGTCGGGCATGGTGTCGGGGTGACCCATGAGGGTAACTAAACACCTTAGACATCCATCATATGATTGTTACATGTGCAATAAGCTTTTGGCTTAGTAGCGTGTAACACGAGTTATTTTGTTGTTTAGATTTGTGTTAGTTGTTTGCGAAGCTTTTTGTTGGAATCTTTTTGAAAGCTAAGCAAAGGTGAGTTTTATAGCCCCTTTTTCTCATGTTATTTTGGGGTGAGAATGATGCTTATTGTCGTGTTGAAATGTTTTTAAGCTTGTTGTAGTTATGTGTATTGGATCGTGGGCACGTTCCGTCCCATTGCGTTATGATATGATATGTTTGGTATTATGGATCCCAATATGCAAAATGAGGTTTGGCGGTGATAAGCCTGCGTGAGCTAATATGAGGCCATGTAGCCCACATATAAATTTGGTATAATTGTGGATCGTGGGCACGTTCCGTCCTGTTGTGGTTATTTTGTGGCATGAATTGTTTGGGTAATTGCAGCAGCTAATTGAAAGTTTATTTTGGATATTGTTGTATGTCGTAAACCTATGATTCTCGCTTAACTTTATGTTGACATTTTAAGCATCATTTTCAGGTGGGCTTAATGGTGCTAAGATAGAGCGAAGTGGCTAGAAGAGACCGTAGGATGCTTGGAGTTTAATTATGCTTTCTGTTTGAATAAATGCATTTGCATGAATTGTTTGGATTATGTTTTTGCATGTCATTTATTGACGAGACCTCTTTCTCATTAATAAAGACACCATTAGGTTTTGGGTATTCTTATGACACTTTGTGTCTTTTCTTTACTTTAGTTTTCATTTTAGTATTCTCTATATAGACACCATGTGTTATGATGATATCCATTCTTGTTTACGCCTCGCGTTTCCGCCTTGGCGGGGTGTGACACCATCTACCACAAAGCATATACATATGAAGATCTACAAGATTAGAGATCTTATCATCTTCATCCATTTGAAGGCTTCCCATCAATGGACGTTCATTTAGTTTAGTCATTCGTATCCTTTAGACACATTGTCTTTGATCTCCATTGTAATCACATTTGTACCATTATAGATTAGATGGTTCATGTGTTTGTGTCATAAAACATAAGATTTGTTATGTTGGGCCATAAAACATAATAGGTTTAGGTTGGTTCTACTCGGTGTGTAAGAACTCGGTATTTAGCTTTGTACCGGATAAAGTGTAAAAGACGATAGGTTGGTTCGACCTTGATCTAGGACTCAGTATTTAGCTTTGTATCAGAAAAAGTGTAAGTGACGTTGTGTAAGTTTTCTCCACAGAGAAGGGACCATGTTGATCTAGTGAAGTAACTCTCGAGTTGGGTACTCGGGGAATGGAGTAGGGCGAAGAGGAGCTCTGTGACCGAACCACTATAAATCATTGTGTTCGGTTTACTTTCTAATTTACATATCGTTATTTCTTTACTTTGTAAATATGCTTATGTTGTGGGTTGATGTTTATGCTTGTGTTGTGACAACTTGCTTATTCGATATAGTCATAGACTATAATTGGTACTTATATTACATCAAGTTTGATCGGGTATTTGATACAAAAGTTTTAAAATTTTAAACGAAAACATATTCACCCCCACTCCCTCTACGTTTTCCACAGGGAGGTGTATATACTACTGGTGATGTTTCAGTGGTGGTTTGTTTTGAGGTTATTTCAAAGACAGCATCTGGTATTATGGGTGACACAACAGGTGTAGGTTCTTTAAAAGGATCAATTTTAATGAGTTCAGATTGCGTCAAATTATGTGTACTAGCAAGAACATAATAGTACAGAATGTGCTCTAAAAACTAAACATGGTGAGATGTATACAACTTATGACCAACCGGATCATAACAACGATATCCCTTTTGACTAACATGATAACCCAAAAACATACATAAAGTGGATTTCGAAGATAATTCCGTACTCTCAACATGTGGCTTTAGGACAAAACAAGTACAACCAAAGACATACAATGAGGAATAATCAGGAAAAGTTCCGTACAACTTCTCAAAAGGAGATAAACTAGAATTATGTGTTGTTGGGATTCTATTAATCACATATTTGGCTGTAAGAACCAATTCTCCCCAAAATACACTTGGAACGTCAACGGACAACAAAAAAGATCTAGCTGTTTCAACAAGATGACGATGCTTCTTTTCAGCAACACCATTTTGTTGAGGAGTATCCGTACAAGAGGCCTGGTATAAAGTACCTTTCGATTTAAGTAAACCAACAAAATCATTAGAAGTGTATTCACCCCCCCAAATTACAGCGAAAACATTTTATGATTGTCGAATGTTGCGTTTTCAAAAGAGCTCTAAATTCTTTGAAAACTTTAAGAAAATCAGACCTACGCTTCATCATAGAAACCCAAGTTTAGCGAGTGAAGTCATCGGTAATGAAACCTTAATTCTGGATACCTCCTTTGATGGGTACAGGAGAGGTCCCAGAAACATCCAGAATGCACTAGATTAAAGGAAGCATTAAAAGAGGAAACACTATTACCGAACGGTAATGCTAAAAACTTTAGCAAATTTACAACCACTACAATCAAAAATATTATGAGCATATAGCTTTCCTAGTGCACATGTAGATGCTAAAAATCGTAAACGAGAGCCAGAGACATGACCTAACCAAGAATGCCATAAATAAAATGTTGAAGAAGAACGTTTCAACCAAAAGGAAGATAAATCCACACTAGATGATGCGGTATCATGAATGTCTCTAAAGTGATCTAAAACATAAAGATCCCCTTGTCTGTGACCTGTCCTAACCAACTCATGTGTTTTCCTATTTTTTTAATATAGGAGATTACGAAACAAACATCACATCCATAATTACAAATTTTTACGGACTGAAACAAGAATTTCATAGTATAGGACTAGTATATGGTAAACAGGAGATTAAGAAATAGATTGCGTATCAACTGTAAAATAAAAATAAAGGCTGGGGGGGATATACCCGGGGCTTTTTTTTAAAAAAATGGGGGGGCCATTTTTAAAAGGGGCAAATTTTCCCACCCCCCACCAACCACACCCCCATTTTTTTAAAAAAGGGGGGGGGGGAGCCCCCCACCAATGGGATTTCTAAAAAAAAATAAAAAAAAGTAATTTAAAAGTGATTTCAATGAAATGTAATATATGTAAAAGACCGAGGAAACTGATGAGTGCCCCCGAATCTTAATATCCATTTAGAGAAAAGATACGAGGGTCTTTTATTAGAAACAAGGGTTGACATTAGCATTGAAGGGCTCCATGGATACAAATTTCTTTACACTGATTATACCATGTCTAAAAATATTGGAAAAAACTAGTTATACATGTTTACAAACTTTTGGAAACTACTCAAACAATGACGAATCCAACTTAAATTCATTTTTACGGTTATCCATATTAACTACCAAGTACCAACCAAATCAAATCAAGTCAAATCAAACAAGGACAAGCCAAGACCTAATATGTTTCTCAAAACGATCAACAACAATTCCATTAATAAACCCAATTAAAAAACTTAAACCAATACCAAAACGAGAAAAATTGAACAAACAAATGACAATGTTGTCAAAGCATAAGGCAACATAGTACCTATTCCCTAATATAATATGAGTATACCCATATTAACCAATAGGACCTTACCCTTTGATTTTCTTGTTTGCGATAGTACGAAACAAACAAAAAACAAAAGAAGGCCCACACCTTACAATTTCATTTGTTATCATATGTTCCAAATACAGTTATGACCCATCAACCCACTAATCCTTCAAAACCATAACAAGCAGACTTCACTCCAAAACCATAACAAGCGAACTTTATGGAACAAAACCAACATCATTTTATTTTTATTTTCTTCTTCGTGGCTTTATGAACTGGCTCTGATACATGTTAGAAATATGATCGAATATAACATTTTGTATTACTTAATATATAAAAAGGGATTGTACTAGTATATAAAATAGAACAAGCTATAGAAGTGATTTCCCTAATCTTAGATGGGCAAATGGGCCAAAAAAATCGTGCCTTATTAACTTAACATGTGGTTTGCAGCTGCAGCAGAAAAGAATAAGACATCGTTTATTTATTATTTTCTTTGTTAATTAATATTTTAAATGCATTAGCGGGTATTTTAGGCGCATCTTGGTACAAGCTTCCACGATCTTTTAATGCCAATAACAATTCAGAATCTGACATGGAATATAGACATAGATGCATCATCTCATCTCAATTCACATACAAGTAATTTAAATATTGTTTATAATAAATATTTATATCAATTTGTTTGTGTTGGTGATGGTAAATCCATACCTGTTACCAACACCGATCATAGCATCTTACCTACTCTTAATCGTCCTTTATACTTACATAATGTTCTAGTCACCCCTAATATTAGCAAAAATCTTATTTGCGTTCGTCAATTTACTAGATATAATAATTGTACTATTAAATCCGATGCTTTTGGTTTCTCTGTGAAGGATTTCTTGACCCGTCATATCCTCCTCATATATGATAGTTCAAGAGATCTCTACCCAGTCACCTAACCTTCTCCTATCCTTCATGCTTTGCAATCTGTTAGTCCTTCTACGTGGCACCAACGCCTCGGGCATCTCGGGGAAGAAGTGTTACATTATTTTGTTTCTCGATAGTTTATTTCTTGTAATAAAGAGAAGTCTCCTCATATTTGTCACGCATGCCAGCTTGGCAAACATGTGAGACTTCCGTTTTCTAGTTCAGATTCCGTTGTCACTCATTCTTTTGAGATTGTTCATTATGATATTTGAACTTCTCCTATTGTTAGTTATGGTGGGTTTAAATATTATGTGTTATTTCTTGACCATTATTCTCATTATGTGTCGATCTATCCTTTACGTACCAAATCAGAATTATTTCAAATTTTTTTTGCATTTTCGTTCGTATGTAAATAATCAATTCCAATATGATATTACGATTTTTCAGTGTGATCATGGTGGTGAGTTTGACAACATCAACCTCCTCTAATTATTTGCTCAACACGACATTCAATTTAGATTATGCTGCCCCAAAACCTCCCAACAAAATGGTAAGTCGGGACAAATGATACGAACCATTAATAATATCATACGCACTCTTATTTTCCAACCTCACCTTCCATCAACATTTTGGGTCGAAGCATTACATATAATTGCATACCTACTAAACCTCCTTCCCTCTACCGCCATTCGAAATGAAATACCATGTACCAAATTATTCCATAAACAACTCCCATTTACGTATTTTTGGATGTCTTTGTTACCCACACCTTTACCCTCCACACAAACTTGCACCCCGTGTCACCCCATGCATTTTTTGGGAATACCTGCTTATCACCATAGGTATTGATGCCTAAACCTTTCCGCTAACAAAATTATCCTTTCTTGCCATGTAACCTTTGATGAACTTCAATTTCCATATGCCTCCAACTCATCCTTTTCCACCATCATATACCTTTCTAGAACCTCAACCTTCACCTATTACTCGTTATGCTATATTTAACCCGAACCCAAACACAATGACACAAGACATCCCTTCAGCCCAACAAGACCCGGCTTCTCCTATTTTGGACCAACACGAACGCGCATCGCCAACAACCACTTTGGCCCAATCCCACCCGTCTTAATCCATCACTTCACTAACTAACTCACATTTGACCCATCTATCACACACTTCGTCTTCCACTCTCTGGGCACTACGACTAAATTCGGCCCACCACCATTCACCACCCCCCCAACAACACAACACCCCCAAAACAAAATACACACCTACCACCACACCAATCCCTTAACAAAATTACCACCCTATCACCATATGTACAATAAACATTCCCCACCACCATTTACCAATACTACCTCACACCTAACTCCAACCCTACAAATACCCCCATCTGCGCCTTTTTTGTACCCAAATATTGCGAGATTCTATTACGGCTGAATATAATGCATTGATTAGAAATAGTACTTGGATTCTTGTTCTGAAACAACCTAATGTTAATGTGGTTTGTTGAATGTGGTTGTTTCATCACAAATATCATGCCGATTGTTCTTTGAGCAGGTATAAGGCTTGTCTCGTTGGTAATGGACATAGCCAACAGTATGGTGTTGATTGTGATGATACATTTAGCCCAGTTGTTAAGCCAGCCACTATTCGTATTGTTCACAGTCTTGCATTATCTCATAATTGGCCTATTCATCAGCTTGATGTTAAGAATACATTTTGTTAACGGGGATCTTTCCTAGACTATTTATATGTACCAACCACCCGGGTTTATGGATCCTTGATTTCCACATCATGTTTGTTGATTACAACGGTCTTTTAATGGTTTGAAACTGGAACCTCGTGCTTGGTTTCAATGGTTTGTGGGATATGCACTACGAGTTGGGTTTTCTTCGAGTCGATGTGACTCGTCATTATTTATATATCATCATGGTTCTTAGTTCGTATATTTATTGATATATGATGTTGATGATGATATAGTTATGACAACTTCATCTACGCTCTTTCACAATTCAGCGTATTATCTCTTTCTCTGCCATATGGTGATCTGATATCCCCGACTGATTTGGGGGATCTTAATTATTTTTTAGGTACTTCAGTTACTCGTGACTCTACATCCATGTTTCTTTCTCAAAAGAAGTATGCAATGAAGCTTTTGGATCGGGCACATATGTTCTCTTGCAATCATACTCGGACTCCAATTGATACCGAATCTAAGCTTGGTGCTGATGGGGATCATGTATTTGATCCTACCTTATATCGCAGTCTTGCAGGTGGTTTACAATATCTAACATTTACCCGTCCAAATATTTCTTATGTTGTACAACTGGTTTGTCTCTATATGCATGATCCCTGAGAGCCTCATTTTTCGGCTCTTAAGTGTATTCTCTAATATGTTTGCAGTACGTTCAACTTTGGGGTTCAACTATATGCATCATCCACTCGCTCTCTTGTGGCTTATTCTGATGCAGAATGGGCGGGTTGTTCCTACTTACTAGGCGTTTTATTAAGGTTATTGTGTGATTCTTAGGGGATAATCTACTATTTTGGGTCACCAAGCAGCAACACAATATCTCTAGATCAAGTTCAAGGTTTTTGAGTATCGATGTGATGAATATGTAGTGGCTAAAACTGCATGGATTTGTATTCTTCTTCGTAAACTTCATATGCCACTATCATCTTCTACTCTTGTTTATTGTGACAACATTAGTGCTATTTATTTGAATTGTCATCAATGTTCAGGCATTCTATAAGGGCGGATCAAACACATTGAGATTGACATACATTTTGTTCATGATATGGTTGCTCGTGGTCATGTGCTTGTTCTTCATGTGACACCCCGTTACCAATATGCTGATATATTCACCAAGGGGTTATTTCAGTCTATGATTTTATTCAAAGAATTTCGTTCCAGTTTGAGCGTTCGGTCATCTCGCGCTCCAACTGCGAGGGAGTGTTAGACATTAGCTTTATTAGTGATTATGGGCTTTGTTAAGTTTTGTGTAGGGCTAGCCCACCTATGTTCTGCATCTTGAATAATCTAAAAGAGATTATATATTATAATGATGAGTGATTTAATAAACAAGCTAATTATATTTTCAATAGGAACACGCGCCACATAAGAACTCGGGGTTGTAAGTTTACTCGCGTCGACACCTTTGTTCATGTTAAATAAAACAACACGTTAAAATAAAAACATTATAAAACTTAAATAATATAAAGTATCACACTTAATCAAATTTTTTACATTTTAACGACTAATAATTTAAAAAAAGACTATCAAGGAAAAATTTATTATTCATCAGAAAATAAAAATGCATGAATGCCCCTTTTAATACAGGTAAATTAGCAAGCTATTGCCCTTAACTAGAAACTAATAATAAACAAACAAACTTTTACGTAAACAAAATATGATAGTTATTCCATAAAAAAGTCAAGGACTTGCAATGGTAATAATAGTTATTTATTAATAAAGTTAGGGACCAATAATAGAAACCCAATGACTAACAAAGAAATCTTAAAGACTATACATTTTAAGGACTAATAATATAAAGATAATAATTTATTGACTCACAATAAAAACCGAATGACTAACAGAAGAACTAAAATAGAGAATCAAAGGACTTGTAATAAAAGATAACACTAAGGACTAATAATGTATGTTATTAAAATAATCGAAAGACTAACAAGTAATAAAAAGTATCCACCAAAGGTTAGTAATGTATGTTATTAGGAAAAATTCGAAGGATCAACATGTCAGTAGAAAATTGATCATCATGGATATCATCTGCCTCGGTAACCTTAACAAAAGATGGCGACCACACAAACAATTCTTTAGCACGAATAACAAATGACTTCCCCTTAACGATAATCTTAAATTTCTCCAAAATATTGTCATCACGATTGGTTTTAATGCATAACCTTTTACGCGCGAAGCATTCATCCTTGCAGTCGCCAAGTTCCAAAACTTCACCCCACATGGAACCAATCTTATGAAACGTGTTACTAGACCATGCGTGCATAGGGACACCTTCAACATCGACCCAAATAATTCTATCCCGAGGAGAAAAATCTGGTTGGGGATTGGACAAACTCTTAAACCAAGACCCGACTCCCACATGGGCCAAGAACTTAGACTTAGAATTAGCAGATGGTAGTTCAAACATAACCCACAGTCCGCCTAGATAAACAACCTTCTGGATAGAAAAACCTTCTGCTGATAAAATAACACGAAGGTTATTAACCGAGGAAAATAGTTTAACCTCTCCCATAACATAATTTCTGAGGTCCGTGGTCACCATACATGAATCGTCTAAAACCATTGCTGGAGGGCTCAGCACGGGTGTTGGCAAGATACCTTTTACAGCCGAAACAAACGAGGGGGCAATCTTACCAGGTCTTGTTGGAGGGGGAGGTTGAGACTGCTGAAAAGGAGTACGTTCAAACCGAACGACATTTGCATGTAAGTGCATTCTACCAATCCATAAAGTGCATAAATTGCCGACAAGTCTTTCAACATTAGTAACCTTGATGAATCGAACAAAAGCAAAACGTTTACCAACCTTTGAACGACGGTTGGGAATGTACACATCCACCACCACACCATACGTTTGACATATATTCCAAAGATCAGCAGAGGTTGTATTATCCGGGAAGTTTGTCACAAAAATGGATTTGGAGATGGTGCGGGTGAGATCAGCATTCGAATGAACCTTGACTAAATCCTCTTTAGTTCTGTAGCCATGATTCTTTCTCGTAACTTCAGTCTAATCGTCCTCTTTGGATCTGCGAGTCCCCATTAGGATCTTTGGATTGAAGGGAGATCCAAAAAAAACAATATAGATGCTGACGGCGTAAGGATTGGATAAAACGAAAAAGGGGATCTGAAAACGACCACAAACCCTTTGGATCTAATCGCTTCTTTCCGAAGAATCGTCGAGCTGAATAAAAACATGTAAGAAACAATCCATTATAATTAATATCATCAGATGATAATAATCAAAGGATCATACAATTACAGATCTTTATGCAGCGAATGGATCTCGACAAAGAATTGAGGAACAATTAGATCATTAGGATTGTGATTGAAAGTGTTTTATTAAAATACCCGATTATGTAATAGTTTTAAGTTTTGTTAATTGTTAATGGAGATCCATGATAAAATCATGCAAATTTATCATGGATTGATATTAGATATTTAAATCTTGTTAATTTGTTAAAAGGATTTGGTTTAAATATGATCAAGATTCGCATAATTTTAAATATTTTCTTAATTGGTAAGATCCATGATTCAAGAATTCGAAAAGACCCTTATTATTGAATTAATAGGGCCTAAAATAGTTAAAAAGATTTATGTGCTATGTGGTATTTATTTATATAAGGCTTACGCAATCGATTATTTCGATGTATGTGGCCGGAGTCATTGGATGAAGGAGCCTTATGTGAATAAATACATTATTTAATTATTAGATAATTAGGATCATATTTAATGTTTGCATGTGATAAGTGTAAAATACACATATCTATTTATGCTAAAAATAACCCTTTTAAACCCAAAACTGACCAAAAATGGCAAAAATATGCTTGTATTTGTGTTTTGTATGTGCAGGTACGGATAAGTCAAAAATCACAAAAAAACAGTCAAAAGCGAGCAAACACAGACACGAGAATCAAAAGAGTACAAAGCCGAAGCCCCAAAAGACCAAAGCCTTAGCCCATTTCCTTTTATAACTTCTCCAAGGGGATTGTCGATTGCCTCACAATCGACCCATGAGATTCAAGACCCTATAGTACGTGAAATATTTTGTTGTTTTTAATGCCAAGTTTCTTTGTGAGATCATTTTCGGCTATTCCACCTGTTATGAAATAGCAGAAAGTATAGAAAGATCAATAACCTCTAAAGATTTGTTTCATGGTTTCAGACTTGGGATCATAACACACGTTAAAAAAAAACAAACTATAAAAAACCTAACAAAACCCATCGCAAAAAAAAGCTAAACATAACATAATAACACGAATTGTTTCATACTTTCATGGTTTCAGAGACAACAACTACTCGCATTGAGATTAGTCAAACCTGTTACCTAAAAACAAACAACTTTGTCTCTTATGTACCCATTCCCTCATTCCTAGACCCAAACACCAAACACAACCTATAAGAATAAGCTCATAAAGATACTAACCAAACGCTCCTTAAACAATTATGTTTCCAAACATCCCTTAAACAACTCTTTGATATTGCATTTAGAAGAGGAATCAATGCTTCTGATAACTCTTAGTTGCATTGTTAAAATAAATAGATTGCAGAATCAGGCAACCTCATAGTAGGTTATCTTAAAAATAAGATAGCTTGTTTTTTTAGCATATGCTTAGCAATTTGCCTAAAAAAGTATGTGGGAATAAGCTAACTCGATCAACATAAAATACAAACCTGGTGACGACATAAGAGAGAAATAGCGAAAATGACAAAAAAACACATGAATGCACGATAAGTGAATTTTAGGCATACCCAGTTTTGGCACTCTTCTCAACTAAAAGGTCATTCAAGCAGTTACGTCTTCAAACTCACCATTGACAGTAGAACCCAAAATATTTTCGTCGACCATTTCTACAGCGTTCTTGGGGTCCGTGACATAATAACCTTCACTAAACTTTACTTCCTTCACCTCTACTTCAAAGTACCTCGCGAATTTCTCCCAGCAAACCTTTATCAAAATTATAAAGGTAGTAAGAAAAGCAATAAACTTGAACCTTTCGGTATTTAGTAGGTAAGAAAAATGAACATTTTGCTTACTTGAACATTGGCACCAGTGACAATGTTAGGTTTGTCACAAGGTTACCCAGCACTCTCATTTAGTGTTGTGGCCCTGATTATTTTTAAATAGCCACATCCCAGCAAGCATAATTGCTCTGGATGAGCCTACGGTTCCAACCCAACGATGTCCTCAGAGTCCCCCAGTTGTGCATATAAAAATTGTGTTACCATATTCACACGCGGTTTTAATTACTGTACTGAAATAACTCATCTGGCAAAGCGAAAAAAGACCTGCACACTTTAATGAGACACCCAAATCTTGTTAATCCCAGGTCCATCATTTTTTTTCATTAAAGTTGAAAGGTTAACTTGAGAACAATGAAATAGTTATCAAACACACAAACCCTGTATATGGTCCAAGTTTATGATAATTGTTGTTTTCCAATACAATTTTAAACAAAGATGTTCTAATTAAATATTATCAAGCACTTTGTGTTATCCATGTAAAAAGATAGACAAACTCCTAAATCATGTGAGTCAAAGTAATGCCTACCAATTTAGTCAATTTGATCTTAACATTGTACATAACTACCTCATATCAACTTATCAGTAGCCAAACCATTTTTCCTGAAAATCAAATTCTATTGATTAAAAGATGCATAAGTTACACTTCTAACAGTCCAACAATTATAAACCATAAATTTAAACCACAAAAATGTCCATTTCAACAAACAACACACAAAATATAAATAAATTATATAGGGGTTCTCTAAAATGAAATTAGAAATAAAACCTATAACATGTAAACACTTATGTTAAACTAATTAGGTACAGTACAGATAAGTTCTTATATACTCGGTCACTGAGTCGAGTTACATGTTGTCTAGTCTAATACAGGTCCACAAGGTTATAATAAAACGTAACCAAAATAAAAAGGGTTCCTTAGCTGTTTTCCATACAAATCTAACTCAAACGGCCGTTGCTCAAAAACGACAAAGAACCAAATCTCTTAACATAAACGCACCTTTATTATATAAAATTATGAATCAAACTTTTTAGTCGCTCTCATAAACTGTCTTTAATATCTTGTGCCATATAAGTTGCAAGACCAAATTACCAATTGAATAAGAAAGTAAAAAAAGGTTGTGTTTAACCATTTGACATATACATTCACCATCTAGTACTTATGCCTATACCCATAAAAACCAATACTAAATAATGAACCGCAGCAAGAACAAAAAAATAAAACATGTCACGACTTGTCCATACCTGTATTATTTGTTGACCGTCGCACTTGCAAGATTAAAAATTAAAATGTAGCATATGAGTAAAAAAAATGTCTGCTAACATTTGCATACCTCCTACTAAAGTTCATGCCATGCCTTCGCCAATTTAGCGATGGTATCAACTTGTACTGTTTTTAGGCCTCGTCACCACTCCTCCTATACAGAAAAATTGGCATTGATATTATTAGTAAAAAAGAGTGACCTAGACACTATTATTACTGGAATTAAAGTTATCTATATAACAAATATTAAATGGTTTAGTAAGAAGTTATAGCATAAGACACCAAACTAAGTCTTTGCTTTTGTTTTAAAACCTTCTCTGCATTACTGCATCCTCCACAACAGGATACGTTAACAATTCCATTAGTTTTGGCCTATTTTGCACGCGTATTCCCATTAAAAACCATTACCAGATCAAAAGACCAAAACACCATCAGATAAAAACAAATAAAAACAATAATTTCAATTTTTCATTTCAGCATTTGACGTCACAATTAGTATCCTGCAATTGAGTGCTTTGTCCAAGCTATTGTGTGTAAGATCGAGCAGGAAAACACACCTTGATCGAAAAATGCCACTAAAGTTCTTCCTTGAAACGCCTTATTTCAAATTGCTATAACTAACTGCTTACTTTAAAACGTCTATAAGCTAGCTGCTCAATTCAGAATGCCTGTTACTCACTCTTTACATTAAAATGCTTGTTACAAACTGCTTAATTGCAAGTGCTTATGGCTTACTACTTGTCTTATATGCAAGTGCTTATGGCTTACTACTTGTCTTAAGGTAAGTGTGTAACATAAAGTGTGTACTATTATAGAAGCCAACATGAGTATGCAACAACCCGAGCCTACTATAAATATAGAAGCTCTTCTGTCCAAGCCTGAATATATAATGACCACAATAGGATTATAGTTATCTAACTTTACTATCATAATTTCAATTAGGTACAGTTTTGATTCGCGAACACGTAAACTGATTAAAAAACGAAAACCATTGATATAAGGTTATAACATCACCGAAAATACCGAACGAAGATTTAATATCCTTACCGATTAGTGGGCAACTCTTAGAGAACAATATTCAGCACTTGAAGGGTTTGTTGTGGAGCGTCTGCCTGCCTTCCTTGTACAAAAGTTCCTAAGTGATGCCAATTTGACAACTTTGAAGCCGCTCTCACTTTCTCTCTCTCCTGAAACAATAAGGAAAAAATACGATTGTTATGGAGCACCACCCCTTACATAAGAGTTAAGCAAAAGCAACAAAACCAATAAGGATGCAAACCTTGCACTTCTTGTTCTGTCATCATCATCGAGCAAAGTATTTTTGAAATCCTTAAAAACAAAAGGAATGATTCACACCACGTGAGGTCACTTCAGGTGTAACCTATGCAAATCACAAAGGAATATGAGTCTCAAGTCAAACAACAACCTTTTGTGCCTACTATATACAACCTACACAACATTATTAAAAAAAACACAACATTATCACTAATCAGGTGACATAACAGTTAAGATGCCACTGCTATTAAGTAATTGTTTTGACTATGCAACAACAATTGTCATGGTGGTGTGTAATAGATTACATCATCACTCTTCTAATAACTACAATTATGCCTAAACCGCTTCCCGTAAACGAACAAATCCAATGAATAATCAAAGTAAAACATTCATAATTACTAATACATTCGTAATTACTAATACATTCATAATTAGTGTCAAAAATCTAAAAGGCAACCATAAGCATAAAAACTCAAAATTTAATCTCACATTAAAAGCCTGTTTACGTTTAGTCTTGCTGGAAGAAATAAGTCTGGTTACAAAAGGACGTTTATACTAGGCACGTGTAAGTGACGTTTATACAAGGCACGTATGTTGGGTAAAGTCATGTTTTGTGTAAGGTCATTTTATACAAGGCACGTATGTTGTGTGATTTTGTAAGTTGGAACAATTGCAATCGTTTTGACAGAATCTGCATCAATATACTTAAAACATAGTTTAACATTCAATTATAGAAGCAAATCCTCTCTTTTTTTGTTTGGAAGCTTAGTTTATAAAAATAAAAGTTCAAAAGTCTTGCATCTAATTATGTTGCAAAAACGTTTATCGGCTTTCAAGGATTACATGCCAGACATGAGTAACAACTTACACGGTGTTGTGCGACTTGGCAATTTCGATATCAAAGTTCTACACTTACATGCCAGCATACATTAACACTTGCCTCAAGTCTACTAAATCATACGTAGTACCTTACAATCTCTATGTTAAAGTTTTCTATATTTTTAAGTTACTGTGGTTTAGTGGAAACTGTAAGAGACCAAAACTTACAGATGTTGTGAAGAGCTATTTGCAGGATTAATTATGTGTAAATGTGTAATGGCTCTAGAGTGTAATCAAAGGAGTCTATTATATTGGGTTTGGGCATGCTTCACATTCCACTTATTATTGCTTTCTAGTAGTTGCTTTGTTACGTACACTAGATCCTTCCAGCTATTATAAGCTATTTTATATTTTCGTTTCATCATAACAACCACCAACATTTTGTCCCACGATTAAATGAGTTTATTAAAAACCCTTCAAACCATTTTTGTGCTTCCTTGCACTTTTAGCATGATAGAAATTAGTATAACTCTTCATTTTGACAAATAGCACTATAGTACAGTAACATCTTATTTAGCACAAAGTTCCATAGATAGAAAAGTATTATCGGCACAACAAAAACTCCAAGGAATTCTTTATAAGACAATATACAATATATGTATTTTTAGTAGTACTTTTTATACCCCAACTTTAAAAATGTAATTATCACCAAGTGTTGTTTGTGGTCC
This sequence comes from Tanacetum coccineum, assembly GCA_026074375.1. Taxonomy (NCBI): domain Eukaryota; kingdom Viridiplantae; phylum Streptophyta; class Magnoliopsida; order Asterales; family Asteraceae; genus Tanacetum; species Tanacetum coccineum. The sequence continues at coordinate 32,893 of BQNB010069890.1, forward strand.
CTTGTCGTCACATTTTTAATTCATCTTGAGACGACCAAATGACTGCATGAGGGGCATTTCAGAGGCTTTGACCATAGATGTGTGAAACTTTCGTACCAAACTTATGGTTCATATAGAGAATGATTAAGAGAGAAGCTCAATCTTCGGAATTAGCCAAGTTGCTGTTATTCTCTGTTTTTGTGTTTTAGTTAAGATGGTAAATGGTGAAGTAAGACTAAAAGGCTTGTGTCATAATGTTACCTCAAGGTGTGTATGAAGCTCCTAAACTAAATGGTTGCGAGTTCAAATCCTGTTTAAGACATTGTGAGATAGATTTGTGGTTTATATAATGTGAGATAGTTAGCTGTCGTTAAAAAAAAATGTTGAAGTAATCTTTATCTTTACCATTTACCAACATCATAAACGTTAAATGTAGATCAAAAATTGTTTAAAAATCTCTC
>BQNB010069891.1:0-33332 GCA_026074375.1 Tanacetum coccineum
ACATCATGTTTATATTTTCTTTTTTCGAAAAACCCCTTTTTTTACACAAGTCACAACTTAAAAAAATAAAACAATAAATCTAAACAACTAATACACATAACAATTATTTAAACAGTTAAATAACGATGATTATAATTATCGAATAATTAGAATTATATAGATACTTACATAAAGCTCCTTCTTTCAATGAATCAGGACACATACATCTTATATTAATATATACCACATAGCACATAAAGCTGATATTTATTTAAGCCTCCTTCAGGCCCCGACCAGACAAGGAAGTAATCTTCCCCAACCTTAGCAGTAAGCTACAAAGTTGTAGCATACTGAGTCGTGGATCTACCACACAAATTTCAGAATTTTTTGACTTAATATGAATAAACTACGAATTTTTTAGATATCGGGTGTCATACAAACCACAACTTAAAAAAAACTTACTTATTTATGTCTATTATACTTTTAATCACTGATTTGCATGTAAAACAATTAACGATTAATTCAAGAAAATATATATCATATATCCAATCACATTATCCATGATAACCATGCATGTGATCATCACGGATAATCAATTAACAATTAATACAACATTAAAACGATCAATTATTACAAGTAATACATCGAATTTAACACGTAAAATTTCATACAACCTAGGGTTTCGTCTAATTAATTTTAACAACGATAAATATCGAATCTTTATGATCAAATCGCCCAAAGGACTTAAAATTAAAACCAACAAACCAATTTATATGCCGAATTTTACGATCTATGTAATGACATATACTATACGATGGCTCGTGATGCAACTATTGGATTTTATAATCTTAATAACCATTAATAAACACAAGTACGCAACAGAAGACACATAAACACGTATAATATAACATAATTAACATAGGATCAAGAATAGCGTACCTTTTAGCAAATAAAAGCAAACGAGCTAATTCTTGAATACACGCGCGTGTGTAAGGCTTACAAACGCACGAGAACCACCAAGAATCAAATTATTGATTCATCTATGATCAAAACACACAACATTTTCTTAGCAAATAATTATGTATGCTAGTACTAGTAGTGATAAAGCAATCAAACCACTACGTTCTTGAAGCAAGCAACGAGCGAAACCCTTGTGGTATCTTGGATCGATCGAACACAACAAAAACCGAAACCCTTTGAGGGTTTAGGTCGATCGCACGAGCAAAGGGAGAAGGAGAGGGGATTTTAGGTTTATTGATTTTCAAGCGTTAGCTTAACAATGAACCCCTAAGCCTCCTTATATAGCCTAATGACTTGGCTTGCAAGTTAGGCAATCCCAGTTCCTTTGGGATGGAGAAACCGATCGACTAGGCTAAGAGTTAAGGTTTTCTCGTACTTTTCTTTTCTCCATAATTGCATATAGGTCCTTATAGTTAACAATTAACTACTGTTAGCAATTCCCGTTAAATAAATAATTACTTAACACTCGTTTTAGCTTTATCACTTATTAATATATTACACATAATATTTTAATGTATAATTGTTTTACATATTAACGCGTGCGTCCCTATAGGCTCGTGTAATATTCCGGACATACACTATTTGATATATGTACATATCCCAACAGTGTTGTAACTCCTGACAGTGCATCAATAGTTCTTTACTCATGTTAATATATCTTTTTTGTTTTCTCGATCAAAATGGACGAGAAAATTGATCGCCAAACAATGTGGAGTTTGCAGCAGCGACGAGTTCTTAAAGATGAGCCATATGTTTTAGCAATCGGAAAATAAAGTTTGGATCATACAAAAGGTTTGAATAAGAAGGAGCTAGAAGATTAGGATTTGGCTGCAATGAACCGTTGAGTCATATCAGAACATGTCAAACCACACTACATAATGTATAGGTTTTCACATATGGGTTTTAACAATTAAATTGTTTGGGTTCAATTTTAACTGGCTATGTAATAAATATAAAAATAAAAATAATATAATAAATATAAGATGATTGCCGATAATTATGTTACTGAACAAAGTTAGTCGAATATAAATGCAACATAGGTATAGATATTTAGATTTTAAGATATTATTTTCCCACTTGCGCCTAAATATATATTTGGTCTTTAAGAATTGAGCTTTTGCATATCATGATATTTCTCATTGTTTTAATTTAATCTCACTGCAACGTATGGACAAATAAATATTGTTAAAAACAAAACAGGAACATTAAATCGTTATCATTACTTTAAACATTAGAGAAACTTATCTCATAATTCAAGGTTGATAATTGTTGAACTACTATAACATATGAAATGTTAGATACATATACAAATTTTTTTAACGAAGATAGTTTTTCATATGTACTAAACCTAAAGAGGCGGATTTTTTTATAAATAATGATTAAAATCGTACTTTTACAAAAAGACACTTGAATCTATTTCAATTATTACTAAAAGCAACTATAAACAGAATTATGATTAGCTTTTCCGGAATAAATGTTTGAATTATTCTAATCGGACTAAAGATGGTTGTTTAACATTAAGCTCTAACAGTACTTGACTTTTCTGATTTTTCTATATCAAGTATTTGAGTCAGTAGTTGCGGATTTATTGTTTTTAAATAATGATGTATGTTTATTCCATTAATGTATAATAGAATAGTATATTTTAACTTTTAAAAAATGATTAAAGCAAAATATCGCTGATGGCCATTTGCCCATTTGTTTGTCAAGTTGTTTGTGGAAAATGGTTTGTCTAATATTTTTTTTTTATTTTCTCTATTAGTTAAAAATGATTATTTTGCCTATAAAACAATTTCTACGTTATCCTGTTTCTTTCTTTTTTTAGCTAGTTTTTTAATAACTTGATTACAGGTATGGTTCATAATATTTTTTTAGTTTTTATGTGTTACCGAATCTTATTATTCGGCATTAAAAGTATATGATATTAAACAATATGACTACTGATAGTATAGCTAAACTCGATACAACTTCTTTTTATTTTTTATTAAATATAAAGTTTGAATGTAACGACAACCACCATCATTATTAGTAACTTAACATCAAGGCTGTTTTTAAAGATAGAGCGACGGTGCATGTTTCAAAAAATTTAAAAGACTCAAAATTTATTCCGTTAACAATTATATGCATGTGTACATATATTTTGCTCGAAGAAAAATGTATTTAGATGAAAAAATATTTTAAATGAGATATATGTTGAACGTTTAGATAACTAATTTGCATTATGTCTTATAGACAGTGACACTTTATATATAACATATCCTCGAAGGGCCTCAATATGTGATTTGGATTGAGATTCGTTGTCTTTCTTTATGTGCTTGGGGATCAAATGCATACAAGAAATTAGCAGATATGTTTGGCAAATTCATATTTTTTGAAGCTGAGGAATCAACGGAAATGAGTTCAGGTAGGATTTGTATTTCTATTAAGTCGCATAATTTTGTTTCAGAAAGAGTGTTAGTTGAAGTACACGGCGTGAACTATGATGTTCATGTGCATGAGTTAGGAACATGGAACATAAATATTGTTGATGGAACACTTGATTCCTCCGACAGCTTAGACGTCAATGGTATGGAAAAGGTGGAGGATTCTGTAGACGAAAATTCTTTGGCGTATTTGAACGACTTGAATGACTTGAAAGAAACTATAAACGAATTGGCAAGCAACGAAATTCAACATCCAATCAGCAAAGAGAACATGGATCAGGAAGATGACATTAACAAATTATCTCCTGAAATTGCAGTTTCCTCGGACCTAAGTCAGCCTCCAGGTTTTGAACATATGAAAAGAACATCTAGTAAGTGATCTACTTCTTTTGCTAGATACCGTAAGAAAGACATAAAAGGTGTTTCTCTTATTGAAGAATTATCAAGAATTATTGAGGTAGGAGATTCCTTAGGTTTTGATGTTAGAGGATGTAAAAAAACTCTCAAAAGAATGATCAACGGGATTGGCGTGCATATAGCTGATAAATAAACATTTTATCCATTAATAATTATGATACGAAGCAATGGAGAAAACGTGTTTGGATTAAAGACTTATGTTTCAAGCATAACATTCATTTTCTCGGTATTCAAGAATCCAAAATAACGCGCCTTGAAACTTTTCGTCTTAAATCCATGTGGGGTAATTATAATTTTGACTTTGCGTGTAGTATGGCTCGTGGTAGATCGGGAGACCTGATTTCTATATGGGATCCGAATTCCTTTATTAAAGATGATATATAGTGTGATGACGTTTTTATTATCGCGAAAGGGCATTGGAGAAATACGGTTGGTAATTGTTATATGATAAACATTTATGGTCCTCAAGACTCGTTGGCCAAAGCTATTTTGTGGAATAGAATTGGTGATTTTATCTTTTGGGTAAAGGGGATTACCCCGGTAAAATAAGAATTGGTGATTTTATGCACCAACACGCTGGTAAATATATTATTTTTGGAGACATGAACGTTGTTCGTAATGAAAACGAAAGTAGTGGTTCTCTTTTTTCTCAACAATATGTTGATAAGTTCAACTCTTTTATAGATAATTCTGGTTTGTTTGACCTTCCTTTGGGTGGTTGTCTTTTCACTTGGATGAACAAAGCTGGAACCAAGCTTAGTAAACTTGATCGATTCTTAATATCAGAAGAGGTAGCTGAGGCTTTACCTGATGTTCGTGTTACTGCCATTGATCATTTGTGGTCGGATCACAATCACATTCTTCTTCATGTCTCTATATCCGACTTTGGTCCTATTCCTTTCAAGCTTTCCATTCCTGGTTACTCCATGATTCTTTTGATAATGTTATCAAAATGGAGTTACCTAAACTGGAGGAACATAACTTTGAAAGGAAGCTGTTATCTAATGAAAAATTTCACCTCTTCAAAGCTAGAATTAAGCAATGGAATTCCGAAACTAAAACTTCTGATTGTGTCACTAAACATGATAATTTGCAACTTATAAAGTCTATAGAAGAGAAAATTGAAGCGGGTTCTGCGAATGATGACGATCGTGATTCTCATATTAAGTTGCTTCAAGAGGTGGACATATTAGATACTTTTGAATCCTTTGATCTTTTTCAAAAGGCGCGTGTCAAATGGGATATCAAAGGTGACAAGAACTCTAAATTTTTTCACGGGCTGATAAAGCAAAAAAGGAGAGCTCAAATGATTAACGGTATCATGAAAGAAGGTGTTTGGATTTTGGATCCTTCTCAAATTAAGGAAGAGTTTCTCAACTTTTTTAATGAAAAGTTAAAAAACCATGATTCGAATGTGGATTTCCCTCTGTTTGCTAACTCTTCTGGATTATGTGCTCTTGACCATGATAGCTTGGAGACTCCTGTTTCTTTAGATGAAGTTAATAATGCGGTTTGGGATCGTGGTAGTTCCAAGGCTCCCGGCCCCGATGGGTTCTCTTTCGCTTTTGTAAAGAATTATTGGGATGATATTAAAGTTGACATCTTGAAGTATGTTAATATTTTTCTTGATATTGGTTCATTGCCCCATCTAATTTTTCTTTCTTCACTCTCATTCCAAAGGTTAGCAATCCTATTTTTATCAAAAAAATTCGTCCCATTTCTCTTATATGCGTTCATTACAAAATCATAGCTAAAATTCTAGCTATAGGCTAGCCAAGGTGATTGATAAGATTGTTAGTCACGAGCAATTGGTCGTCAAATTCTTGACGGTCCTCTTATTCTTAGTTAGAATTTCGAATGGTTCAAAGAAAGAAGAAAAAGTTGTTAATTTTCAAGGTTGATTTTGAAAAAGCTTTTGACTCGGTGAGCTGGAAATATTTATATTTTGTTCTTCTTAATCTTGGCTTTAGATCTAAGACGTTCTTGGATTAGAGATTGTTTATCCTCATCCCGGGATTCAGTTCTCGTTAATGGTAGTCCTACCTCAAAATTTTCTATTAAACATAGCCTCAGGCAAGGAGATCCTCTCTTGCCTTTTCTTTTAATTCTTGTTATGGAGGGGTTGCATAACGCTCTCACTACCACGGTTAGCTTGGGTCTTATAAGAGGCGTCAAATTCAGTTCTCCTAAGCTAACTATATCTCATCTTTTTTATGCCAACGACGTGATTATCACTACCGAATGGAATGCTAATGATTTAGACAATATCATTCGTGTTTTACAGGTCTTCTACTTAGCTTCGAGTTTAAAAATTAACATTCAGAAATCTAATGTTTATGGCATTGGGGTTTCGGATGTCGATGTCTCTTCCATGGCCAGTAATTCTGGATGCGCTTCAGGATCTTTTCCTTTTTACTTATTTTGGGTTACCCATTGGTTCTAACATGATTTTGACATCGAGTTGGCAGGTTTTATTGGACAGGTTTCAATCGAAGTTATCTTCGTGGAAGGCTAATCTCCTTTCTATAGGGGGCCGTCACACCTTAATAAAAGATGTTTTTGGTAGCCTCGGTATCTATTACTTCTCGATCTTCAAGGTCCCTGAATATGTTCTAAATTCCTTGGAAAGATCCCGAGCAATGTTTTTTTAGGAGGTTCTCACGAAGCTAGAAAACTAGCTTGGATTAAATAGAAAAATGTCCTCTCTTCTTATGATAACGGCGGTTCAAACATCGGTAGTTTTATAGCTTTTAACCTTGCGCTTCTCCAAAAGTGGCGTTGGAGAATGTTATCGCACAAGAACGCGCTCTGGGTTAAAGTTATCAAAGCTTTACATGGTCAGGAAGGTGGCTGAAGTGGTCGTTGTAAACGCAATGGGTTTTATAACTCCCTAGGCAGAGTACCTAATCGTTACAGTGTAGTATAGAAAGGACTCGGGGGTTGTTATTGCTCTCTAGTGGAATAGCGTGTGAAGGGTCGAACTAAACCTAACTAAGATCTAAGGGCTTGAGAGAAGATTATTTTTGTATTTTTATGTTTTTATGAAAGCATATAAAATTCAGGTTTTAAGAGGTAGGTTTTGGTTTAAACTAACTAAACTAATACTTAAACTAGACTAATTTTGGTGAAAACTTATATGGTAAACGGACGTATTTACTTAATCATGCATTACTCCTTAGTTTATTTCTCCTAATCCTATTGTTTTGTCACACTTGTGATGAGCTGTGTAAGTATTTCCTAGGTCATGAACAGATTACACGAATCCGCCGTCTATGTAATATTTCGTTAAGACAACGCACAAGTACGGTAGTATGAAGATTATTACAAGGCCCCTAAAAGTACATTACATGAATTAAAACACTTAAGAGGGATCAACCATATTAGGGGTAAGGTAGTATGAAGACTGTTACCGATGGTATCCTTTCTACACACTCGCGTTTCCCTAGACGTCTATGCTAATGTAATATTTTATAGCCAGTTTTCTAGAGCCTAACGCGCACATCCATCACAAGAAGCAATATTAAAAGGATCTACAAACTAAGTTTCATGCAATCATCAGTAAATACTAATGGATCTAGCCTAGCATGTTAAAGAGAAGCGAAGAACAAGAATCAATCAAACAACACATATACATATTGAAAGATTAACGGATAAAGGACTTCACTTGATTAAAACATGTGTTTAAGGCTGATACAAGAGGGTTTTTAAGCCATAAGAATGGCCTAAAAGCTGCTACACTCAAACTACAATGTTTAGGGTTCGTCTCCCAAAAGTTGCACACTAAAACCCTAAAAACGTAGGTGTATATATAGGAATTGGATCGCGACGGCGTCGCCAAAATCCCGACGTCGTCGCTTCGCCGAATCTTCTTAGGGTTTCTTTAAGACGGTTACGTTCTGACGCCGTCACATAACTCTTGACGCCGTCTCTTGTAAGTTTTGACGGCGTCGCTAGGAATTGCGACGCCGTCTCCAGGCACTATACGCGCATCCTTGAAACAACTTCATGTAAAGTTGCAATCTTGTCCCGTTTCTTCCCAAATTGAGTTTAAGTCACGTGTATTTCCTCCAAGATCTTCCCAAATGCTAAAAACACAAAAAGGAACGATTAAGCACATATTTTGGGTATATTTGCATGATTTAGGGGGTTAAATGACCCTGAAAAAGTGCATAAAATGACACCTCGTCAAATACCCTTACACTTGGGATTTGCTTGTCCTTAAGCAAATGGGCTTTTCTACCTAGACAATAGCAATATCGGGGGCATTTAACTTACTTTTCAAAGATAGTTCACAACACAACCAATTAGACCTCGTAATTAAAAGCACAGAAAATATATACTAGCACCTCACAATAAGTGTTTGGATTCTCTCTTTCATTCAGGTGTATAATGAATTATAACAATAATGGAAATGAGAAAATAACACTCATTACCTGTCGTAGCATACAAATTACCATATGCTTGGTAAAGGATCAAAAACCTCCACCGCAATGGCGTAAGCACCTAAGAATTACTATCAAAGAGGTCTTTAAAGGGTTGTGATGTATGGGTGTAAGTTAAATGAAAACGGATGGATGGGATATATTTGGGTGGATTTGGGGTGGTGGTGAGTTAGTTAAAGACAAGAATACACATGAAGGCGTTGCTAAGCCAATACTCGACTAAACTATGACTAAGATATACAAACTTTACATCTAACTATCCTGATATATACATGAACATAAGCAAAATCACAGCCCGTACATTTTTTATCTCTTTTTTTATATACATTTTTTCGATTCTTTTTCTCTTTTTTTATGTACATTTTTTTCGTACACTTTTGCCATGCCATTTGCTGAAACATAATAATACATGACTTGGGGTTTAAAAACACACCCCTACACTTAAGTTTTAGAACTCATAATTACAAACTAACTAATGACCCGAATTAAGAGGATCAACATAACATGGAGCGTATTACGCACATACGGGGGTAATAAATTGACTTTCTTCCCCTTCTCTTCATAAAATAAAAACTACCATGAATCCCAATCATCCCAAAACTGTATACACTAATCACAAGACTCGACTTAGCAACCATATACTCAAGTAAATAATTAACTGGGTTAATAACGATAATGTACTAAAAGTGAGTACATACACGGAAGGCTAAGGCGATTTAGGTGTAACAATGGGTTAAGGGTGTAAACAATGCTCTTCATTAATAATCCAGAATCCATAAAAAAATTATGAGAACCGCAAAAAGGATAGGCTCGGAGGGGTGTACTAGGGGTATCTTGCACTAAAAATGAGTGCATAGCAAGGGTGTGGGGATAGTTATATGATCGTGGAGACCATCATAACAGATACAGGTTTAAAATAGGGTTTATCCTAGTGCCTCTTATCATTTAGCAAATCCTAATCACACAAGTGTGATCTCACTAGCGGTCTTGGGATGAATCACAAAAATAAGTTCTAGAATTTAATACACTACTGGTACACTCTCATATAGTTTTTACCGATACCAATGCTCCAGTAAAAGCGACAAACCCACATATGCACGATCAAATCCATGAACGTGACACATATGATTGCTCATTTCTTAACTCGAGCAAGCTAAAGGTGAAACTATCTTATGTACCAAAGATGGATACCTTAATTCCTAAAGATCTAGGGCGGAATTTTTTTAAGTGGTAAGGTTTTTGTGCTAGTCATATATTCCCTGTCCATGAGAAGCTAATAATACTCAGTTTTCATCGGTATGTGCCATAAAAAATTAAATTTGGGTCCAAATTACCTTCTACGCTATGTTTTGGTATATTACACATCATTTTAAGGACAAAGCAAATGCAATTGAAGGAATAGTTTCTAAGGCTTATTTCCCCCCTATACTTATTTTGAACATTGTCCTCAATGTTCTTAAAAGCACCCGAATAAAGGGAAAGAAAAAGGGAAAAGAAACTAGTACTCCCTTGTTTTGCTCAATAATGGAGAAGAAACTAATGATAAGCTAGGTAAATCATCATCCAAGAATCGTCCATATGAAACTCCTAAGAACTTCAAAGCTTCTTCTCATCATATATAGCATACAAATCAAGGACAAGAAACAATACACCTAGCGTAAAATTGGCAGGATAATAATATTCAATGATGTGATTAGGGTTTTGACACTACAAAAGCGGTAAAGATAGGATGATTGTGCTAAATGAAATCATGGTATTCTGCAAGTTTTAGGAAAATTACAAATTTTGGAAATTATACAAAATTAATTTTTCAAAAATAATAGAAAATTAGAATTTTTACAATTCTTGAGACGTGACGCCGTTAGGAAAAATCCTGACGCCGTCTCCAGACATTGTGAAAATTCATATTCGTTTCTTGGAAAAAAAAATTGCACGCAATCCTATTAGTTATTTCCTACAAAAATATTGCATAAACCAAGAAAATTATTAGCACAAACATATGACTCTAACAAACATGACACAAGACACACAAGACACTCCTAAGATGCGGGAAAATAAAAGATTGGGTTGCCTCTCAAAAAACGCTTTTCTTTATTTAACGAGTCTTGTAGCTAGACTCGGAGTTACACTCCTTACGTGACTTCATCGACGCTCACATGTCTACGGATGAGCCATTCTTTCATACTTTCATCGACTTGGTATTAAGGACCCAAATTTAAAAAATTCTTGTACATGAACTTATTTTTCTCATGGGAATACGTAAGTCCGCCCATTAAATCTTGTTGGCTAAGTGCTAATATAGGCAGGACCTTGCTCCAATCAAAGTTCTTAAGCCTAGGTATTGTGCGGGGCATCCGATAAATGTATGTATCAAAGATCCTAGTGAATGAAATTAACCCTTTAACACAATCATACTCACATTGACTCACAGCTCTAAAGGGTCTTCCCATCACAACATGTGCCATGTTGCTCAGAATAAATTCCCCCATGCATTTTAATACAACAAGTCCGTAACATAGGTAAAACTTCCAACGAACACATAAACATCCCTAATAATGGCTACCAAGTTCCTTCCTGTGTTTTCAAGTCCTCCTACTATTATAGTGTCAAAAGCCTTACGCGTAATAATGTTCATTGGCAAAAAAGGGTCAAAGTAGGCAACAAACTTCCTAAAACCTATCATGCACGGGAATGCTAAGTCGTTTCCATCAAAACTGTTAATTATTCTATTACGGTAAAAATTTCTTGTGTTCCCATACTCATTCAACTCATTGATCACTTCCCCGTAATCTGACTCGTCATCATAATCAAGAAAGGGTGAGACGAGGGGTGTTTCATAAGACTCGGTATCCGATTCTGAGTCATCCATCACTAACTCATCAGGTGGATTCATAAAATCATTGAGCAATTGCTCGAATGGGACATGTGGTGGGATTGGGATATGTGCGCGGCCAATGTTCTCAAGGAGAGAATCGATCATGGCTAAAATTGCCTGGAGGTCATTGAGCTCTTGGGTAATCCTAACACGGAGTTCGTTTGGTGGGGCGGGTACACATGGGTTCGCATCCTCCATAACGAAGAGTGGAATAGTCAAACGGGAATTACAAAACAAACACACAAAGAAAAGATAGACTACAAGAAAGCTAATTGACTTTTTAAAATCTCACTAGAAAGGAATCTAGCGAGTAGACCTAAGATAGATAGAGTCCGAACCTATACTATTCCCCACACAATGGCGCCAAAAACTTGATACGGTCATTGTAAACACAACAGGTTTTACAACTCCTTAGGCAGAGTACTTAATTGTTGCAGTGTAGTATAGCAAGGACTCGGGGGTTATTATCATTTTCCAAGGGAATAGCGTGTGAAGGGTCGAACTAAACCTAACTAAGATCTAAGGGGTTGAGAGAAGATAATTTTTGTATTTTTATGTGTTTATGAAAGCAGATAAAATTCAGGTTTTAAGAGGTGGGTTTTGGTTTAAACTAATTAAACTAATAATTAAACTAGACTAATTTTGGTGGAAACTTATATGGTAAACGAATGTATTTACTTAATCATGCATTACTCCTTAGTTTTCTTCTCCTAATCCTATTTCTTTGTCACACTTATGATGATTTATGTAAGTATTTCCTAGGTCATAAACAGATTACACGAATCTGCCGTCTATATATTCTATTAAGGCAACTGATGAGGTGTCATTTTATACACTATTTCGGGGTCATTTAACCCCATAAATCATGCAAATATGCCCGGATTATGTGCTTAATCGTTTGATTTAAGGTTTTTAGCATTTGGATGGCATTTGGAGGAAATACACGCACCACGCTGTCGCGCCTCTTTTCCTATCTATACAAAACCGATTTTAGGGTCTTAGTGGTGTAACTTTTGGGAGACGAACCCTAACTTTTATATTCGAGTTTGGCAGATTTTTAGGTCGTCTTTAAGGCCTCAAAACCCTATTGTAACAGTCTTTAATCCATGTTTTAATCAAGTGAAGTTCATCTATCCCTTTAATCTTTCAATATGTCTATGTGTTGTTTGATTAATTCTTGTTCTTCTCTTGTGCTTAACATGCTAGGCTAGATCCTTTAGTATTTACTTATGATTGCATGAAACTTAGATTGTAGATCCTTTTAATATTTCTTCTTGTGATGGATGTGCGCGTTAGGCTTTAGAAAACTAGCCATAAGATATTAAATTGGCATAGACGTCTAGGGAAACACGAGTGTGTAGAAAGGATACCATCGGTAACAGTCTTCATACTACCTTACCCCTAATATGGTTGATCCATCTTAAGATATTTCAATTGCATGTAATGTACTCTTAGGGGCCTTGTAATAGTCTTCATACTACCTTACTTGTGCGTTGCCTTAACGAAATATTATTAGACGGCGGGTTCGTGTAATTCGTTCATGACTTAGGAAATACTTACACAGATCATCACAAGTGTGACAAAGCAACATGATTAGGAGAAGCAATTTGAAGAGTAGTACATGATTAAGGAAATACGTTCGTTTATCATATAGTTATCACCAAAGTAGTTTAGATTGTAATTTAGTCTAATTAGATAAAACAAACCAACCTCTCAAACCATATGATTTTACCTGCTTTCTATAAAATAAAAATACAAAAAGAATCTTCTCTCAACCCCGTAGACCTCTGTTAGATCTTGATCAAGCATTCCCAACCTATTCCTCTTGAGAACGATAACAACCCCCGAGTCTTGCCTTACTACACTACAACGGTTAGGTGCTCTTCCTAGGGAGTTGTAAACTTCTTGTGAAGTCCTTACGATAACCGTATCAAGTTTTTAGAGCTGCTGCGTAGGGAATAGTTAGGTTTCGATCATTGTTTACCTTAGGTCTACTCGCTTGATTCCTATTGAGTGAGATTTTATTTTTAGTATATTAGCTTTCTCGTAGTCTATCTCTTCTTTGTTTGTTTGTTTTGTAATTTTCATTGACTATTCCATTCTTCAATATGAAGAACGCGAATCCACCACCGACCAATAACCCACCTATCCTACCAACTGCGCTTCGCGCAAAAGTTGTCTAAGAGCTCAACGAGCTATAGGTAATCTCGACCTACATCGATTCTCGCCTAGAGAACATTGACCAATTCCTTAATGGTTTCACACAACAACCTAATGAAATTGATGTAAATGACCTTGAGTTTGATGACGAATCGGTAGATACACCATTTGTTTCTCCTTTTCTAGATTTGGATAATGATTCTAATGTTGGTGAAGTCCTAAATGAGCTAGAAGAATATGGTAATGCTGGACAATTATGCCGCCAAGGGGCAATTAATAGTTTCGATGGGGATGACTTGGCATTCCAATGTATGATCGGATTTAGGAAGTGTGTCTCCTACTTTGACACCTTTTTACCAATAAACATTATTATGCGTAAAGCCTACAATACTATAATGGTAGAAGGATTAAAAAGTATAGGGAATAACTTAGTTGCCATTCTTAGGGGTGTCTATGTGTTCGTAGGGAGCTTCACTTACATCATGGATTTTGTGGTATTAGAAGACATAGGAGATTTTATTCTGAAAGATATGGCTGAAGTTGTGATGGGGAAACCCTTTAGAAAGGTCACTAAGCTTGAATATGATTGTGCTAAGGGATTAATGTCCTTCACTAGGATCCTTGACAACTACATATTCCAAATGCCCCGCATTATACCTAGGTTTAAGAGTTGGGGGCACGTATCATAGAGTAAGATCCCATCCATCCTTGTGCTAAGTCAAAGAGATCTAACTAATAGATTTAGGAATGCTTACGAGTAGAACAAATTTATGTACAAGAATTGTTTAAATCTAGGTCCCGAATACCAAGTGGATGAAAGTATAAAAGAATGGCTCATCCGTGGGCATGTGAGCCTACACGAAGTCACGTAAGGACCTGTGACTTCGAGTCTAGCTACAAGACTCATATATAAAGAAAAACGCTTTTTGGGAGACAACCCAATATTTATTTTCCCGCATTTAGGAGTGTCTTGTGTTTTAATTCTTTATTATTTATTCTTTCATGTTTGAATTATTTTGTAATCATGCTTTGTTTTGTTTTTAACTTCGTCTTATTAACAATCAAAGGTATTTTGCATAAAATAAATTTAGGGAGAAAAATCTGGTTTATAAGAACCAATTCAAGCATTTAAAATAAATTGTTTAGATTAATTCGCGTCATGTTTTGAGTTATATGACTGTAATGATTAATCTCAGGTTTTATGCAGTATTTTACACAGGATATAACTAATAAAATTGCGTGCAGGAAATTTTTCAATAATAACGAAGAAGAAATCTTCACAGTGGCTGGAGACGGCGTCACGCCCCCAGCCATGTGAAAATTCGAAATTTTTTGAATTGTTTTCGAAAAATAAATTATGCAATATCTAAAATTTGTAATTTTCTTGTAAACCTGCAGAAAACCTATGATTATATCATCACTTACATCCTATCTTTACTGCTTTCATAGAGTCAACCCTAAAGTTTTGTTGTATATATCATTATCCCGTCGATTTTACGCTTGGTGTAGTTGTCTTTGTCTTTGATTTGCAAGTTATATTTGATAAGAAGAAGCTTCGAAGTTCTTAGAAGTTTCATTGGACAATTCTTAGAGGATGATTTAACCAGTTATCGCATGTTTCTTCTCCATTATTGAGCAAACCAGGGGAGTACTAGTTTCTTTTACTTGTTTTCTTTTCTCTTTATTCGTTTTACGGGTACTTGTTAAAGAACATTGAGGACAATGTTCAAAATAAGTGTAGGGGAAAATAAGCCTTAGAAACTATTCCTTCAATTGTCATTTCCTTGTTCCTTAAAATGATGAGTAATATAACAAAACATAGTGTAGAAGGTAATTTTGACCAAAATTTAAAAAAATTATGACACATACCGATAAAAACCGTGTATTAATAGCGTCTCATGGATAGGAATTTATATGACTAGCACAAAAACCCTCAAAATTCCACCCAAAAAATGTGAGGTTCGCCTTTAGATCTATTAGAATTTAGGTATCTATTTTTGATACCCAAGATAGTTTATACCTTTAGCTTTCTCGAGTTAAGGTTCGAATGCAGTCATATGTGTCTATTCCGTCGTTACGGATGTGTATGTATGGTCTTTGTCGCCTATTCTGGAGCATTGGTATCGGTATTAAATTATATGAGTATACCGGTAGTGTATTAAATTCTAAAACTTGTTTTTGTGATGCATCCCGAGACCGCATAGTAAGAATTAGGATTTGCTAAATGATAAGAGGCACTAGGATTAACCCATGTTTTAAACCTGTAATTTTTATGATGATCACCTTGATCATATAACTATCCCACACCCTTTCCATGCACTCATTTTTAGTGCAGGTTACCCCTAGTACACCCCTCTAAGCCTATTCTTTTTCACGGTTCTCGTAATTTTTTGGTTAATCCGGACTATTAATGAAGAGCATTGTTAAACCCTTGAACGAATTGTTATACCTAAATCGCCTTAGCCTACCTTGTATGTACTTGTTTTAGTACATTATTGTTTTAACCCAAGTTATATATTTGAGTACCCGGTTGCTAAGTCTTTATCCTTGTAAATACAGTTTTGGGACGATTAGGATTCATGGTAGTCTTTATCTTATGAAGAATTGGGGAAGAAGTAATTTATTACCCCCAATAGAGTTCAATAAGCTCCATGTTATGTCGATCCACCTCAATTCGGGTCATTAGTTAGATTGTAATTATGAGTTCTAAAACTCAAGTGTAGGGGTGTGTTATAAACCCCAAGTTATGATGTATTATATTTAAAAAAAGAGAAAAGAAAAAGAAAAGAGATTGATGTAAAGTTATGTAGAGTTTATATATCTTTGTCCGAGTCTTTGGCTTAGCAACCCAATCAGTGTGTATTCTTATAAGTAATTAGCTAACAATTTCACCCCAAATTCACCCAAAAAGCCACCCTCAAGTATATCCCATCCGTTTCCGTTTCCATTAATATTATCTTACCCCTACATCCCACACCCTTTAAAAGACCTCTTTGATAATAATGACTAGTACTTGCGCCTAGCGGTGGAGGTTTGATCCTTTACCAAGCCTATGGTAATTTATATGATATGACAAGTAATGAGTGTTAATGTTCTGTTTCTCTATATTGTTATCAATTATTATACACCCGAGAGAAAGAGAGAATTTAAACACTTATGTGAGGTGCTAGTATAGGCTTTCTGTGC
This sequence comes from Tanacetum coccineum, assembly GCA_026074375.1. Taxonomy (NCBI): domain Eukaryota; kingdom Viridiplantae; phylum Streptophyta; class Magnoliopsida; order Asterales; family Asteraceae; genus Tanacetum; species Tanacetum coccineum. Next base: position 16,503 of record BQNB010069891.1, read on the forward strand.
TTTTAATTACGAGGTCTAGGAGGTTGTGTTGTAAACTGCTTTTAAAGAGTAGGTTAAATGCCCCCAATATTGCTATTGTCTAGGTCATTTAACCCCCTAAATCATGCAAATATGCCCAGATTATGTGATTAATCATTTTTTCATGTTTTTAGCACTTGGATGGCATTTGGAGGAAATACACGTGACTTGGGATCATTTGGAAAAGAAACGGACAAGACTACGACTCTACACCAAATCCTTTGAAGAAACCGTCCATACAGGGCGTGGATACGGCGTCGTGATTACTAACCGTCCATAAAGTGAACCTAGAATATACGACGTGGCATCGGCATCAGGGCTTCAACACGACGCCGTCGCGCCGCTTTTCCTATATATACAAAACCGATTTTAGGGTTTTAGTGGTGTAACTTTTAGGAGACAAACCCTACCTTTTATATTCGAGTTTGGCAGCTTTTTAGGCCGTCTTTAGGGCCTTAAAACCCTATTGTAACAGTCTTTAATCCATGTTTTAATCAAGTGAAGTTCATTTATCCCTTTAATCTTTCAATATGTCTATGTATTGTTTGATTAATTCTTGTTCTTCTCTTGTGCTTAACATGCTATGCTAGATCTTTTAGTATTTACTTATGATTGCATGAAACTTAGATTGTAGATCCTTTTAATGTTGCTTCTTATGATGGATGTGCGTGTTAGGCATTAGAAAACAAGCCATAAGATATTAAATTGCATTAGAAGTCGAGGAAAACGCCGTAGCCCTGCTCTCTTTTTGTGTGTAGAAAGGATACCATCGGTAACAGTCTTCATAATACCTTACCCCTAATATGGTTGACCCCTCTTAAGATATTTCAATTGCATGTAATGTACGCTTAGGGGCCTTGTAATAGTCTTCATACTACCTTACTTATGCGTCTCCTTAACGGAATATTACGTAGACGGTGGGTTCGTGTAATTCGTTCATGACTTAGGAAATACTTACACAGATCATCACAAGTGCGACAAAGCAACAGGATTGAGAGAAGCAATATGAGGAGTACTTTATTGAGTAGTAGTTATGATTTAAGTAATCCAATTCGCTTTTTTTTTTTTTCTTTTTTTCCCTTTTCATAGTATCACAAAGTAGTTTAGATTGTAATTTAGTTTAATTAGATAAAACAAACCAACCTCTCAAACCATATGATTTTACTTGCTTTCTATAAAATAAAAATACAAAAAGAATCTTCTCTCAAACCCGTAGACCTTTGTTAGATCTTGATCAAGCCTTCCCAACCTATTCCCCTAGAGAACGATAACAACCTCCAAGTCTTGCCTTACTACACTACAACGGTTAGGTGCTCTCCCTAGGGAGTTGTAAAACTTCTTGTGAAGTCCTTACAACAACCGCATCAGCAACGCACAGGTAAGGTAGTATGAAGACTATTACAAGGCCCCTTAGAACACTTAAGAGGGATCAACCATATTAGGGGTAAGGTATTATGAAGACTGTTACCGATGGTATTCTTTCTACACACTCGGGTTTCCCTAGACGTCTATGCTAATGTAATATTTTATAGCCAATTTTGTTAGAAACACAAAAAGTGTTGATTACATAGCCAATTTATCTAGTTTATAATGTGTAGGGATTAACTAGTGCAAATAGGGAAGGACTACTAATGTTGCAAAACAAGGCCTACAAGGCCGATTAATCGCTGATTAGATGCTACAAGGCCACCAACCTTGCCGATTAATGTAACAGGGTCAAACAAATAGGTCAACCGTGGTCAACGGCGATCTACGGTGGCCAACGGTGGTCAAACTTGCCGGAAACCTTCTAATCTTGCTGGAAGTACCTAAAACTCACCGTAAACTTGTTTTGATCATTTATATTAACAGTTTAAATCTATTACAAGTTGCTTTTTAGAAAAAAACTTGCCAATAATATCTAAAACTTGACGGAAATATACAAAACTTGCCAGAAATACCCAAATTTTGCCAAAAATACCAATCCGATTAATCGTCGATTAATCCCGCCTTGACCGATTACAAGCTACAAGGTGGTCGACCGCCCAGCTAACGATTCATGATTTTTGCAACCTTATATGTAATATCCTTTAATTTCTTCCTAGTCCTTCATCCCTTACTATATAAAGAGGGCTAAGGAAGGGTTCAGGGGAGGTGATTTCTCTTTCTTATAATCTAATATTTCTTTCTTTTTCTCCTATCCCTCTCCTCTCATCACCTACGCCACCACTCTCTCTATAGGTGGCGTCTCTCTCTACTCTCTCTCTAAAACTTTCTATTGTAGTATTTTGTATGATAATTGATCTTGTATCAATTGGTATCAATAGCCATGGGATGATTTGAAGTGCTTTTCGTGAAGAAAGTTATCAAATTTAAAGACTTTGAAGAACTTGAATAATATGAAGACTATGAAGACTAAAAAGACAAGTTCTTGAAGACAAAGCCTTAAGATTTGAAGAAAGTTGTAATTTTTAGAGATCTCGGAAGGTAAAGTCTTGACCTTTTGCAATTTACTTTGCAAAAGTCACTCAAAAACGTAAACTTTACGTTGAGTTTGAAGTCTTTAGTGGTTTTCGTGAATAAAGTTTCAAACTTTTGCATAAAGTTTCAAACATTTTTTGTTTTCTTGGAAAAAGATTCAATCTTTAAGCTAGAAACATCACCCGAAACAACTCGGAAAAAAAACCGAAGCACCCCATAACCGACCCACCTAGGTTCGGTCATAGGTTACCAACCGAACCACCCTGTTGGTCATAAGCTTCCAACCGATCAACCTAAAAGGTCACCAAGCTCCAACCGAAACAACCGTTTGGTCACCAAGCCCCAACCGAACCACCACCACCACCTTCGGTCACAACCCTACAACCGAACCACCACCTGGTTCGGTCACACTACCCCAACCGACCCTCCAAACGAACCTCCGAACCCGGACCGAGACAAAATTTAAAACTAAACCCTAGTTTTCTAAATTAGGGTTTTGGTTTTTTTAGGGTTAAAAAGGTTTTTTAATAAAGAGGTATTAGGGTTTTTAGTGGGTAATTAATAAAAAAGGTGATTTTTGGAAGTTAGTGGATAATTAATTTGTGGTTTAAGGTTAAAATTAGGGTTTTTGAGTTAAAAAGGTTTAAACTTTAGGGTTTTTAAATAAACTAAATTGAAAAAGTTACAATATTTTGACTCGGTTCGTGTTAAATTTGCAATCTTTCGACAAAACTTTCACAACAACAATACTTCTTCTCGTCAAAACGATCCTTTCAAATATCAATTCATAAAAGAACTACTCAATCAAATTCACAATGGCTACTATGGCAGAGAACATTATTGCTGCAGGAATCAAAACCTGTCCCCCGATGCTAGAGAAAGGCATGTATGATAGTTGGAAGACCCGGATTATTCTCTATATCTGAGGAAAAGAGAATGGTGAAATGTTAAAAGACTCAATTGACAACGGTCTTTATCAATTCAGATCAGAGATTACTGTTAAAGACACAGATGGAGTTATCGACATACGTCGTCCTCAAAGACTGGAAGACCTTGATGGACAAGACACGTTACGTTATGACAGTGACATCAAAGCTGTCAATATACTTCTTCTTGGATTTCCAGTTGACATCTACACTCTTAACAACCACTATCAAACCGCAAAGGAAATATAGGATCGCGTCAAAGAACTTATGGAAGGCACAAAGATGACCAAGCAAGAACATAAGTCTATGCTATATGATGAATTTGATAAATTCACATTTAAGCCTGGAGAATCAATCCACTCTTACTATCTGAGATATGCTAAACTGATCAATGACATGAACATGATTCCTATGTCTATGACACCTATGCAAATCAACACGAAGTTTGTGAATCATCTTCAACCCGAGTGGAGTAGGTTTGCCACAACAGCTAAACAAGCAAGAGATCTTCACAGTGTAACCTTTGATCAGTTGTATGCTTTCCTTAAACACAATGAAAAAGATGCTAAAGAAGTTTGAGAAATGCAACTACGATTCCCGGAACCACTTGCTTTGCTGGCAAAGACCTACAACCCACATCCCTCATACATCAATCATCAAACACAATATCACACTCAACCAACTGAAGTTCATCAACCATACCAACACTACCAATCAAGCACTCCAATAACCCAACAACTTATTTAGTCACCTCCACTTCAGAGCTATTCACCTATAGTTGTTCAACAACCACCAACATTTCAACCTGATACCGGACTTGCTATACCAAACTTTCTTCCAACTGATGATCCAATCGAAAGTCTCAACAAAGATATGATCTTTTTGAGTTCGGTGTACTGCTCAAAATTTCATCCTACGAATAAGCAACTTCGAACTTCGTCTAATCCAATAGCTCAAGCTACAATTCATAACGGCCAAGTTACGGTTCAGAATGTTCAAGGTAGACAGTCTCAAGGTTATGCGGGCAATGCTAGAAAAAATCAAGCTTCAGGAGCAAGGGTTATCAATACAGTTGGAAATGCAGGGGCAAATCAACTAAGGGTAGTCAGACGTTATAAATGTAATGGTGAAGGTCATATTGCTAAGCAGTGTACTACAAAGAAAAGGGTGAAAGATTCTGAATGGTTTAAGGATAAGATGCTACTTGCTCAAGCACAAGAAGCAGGAGTTGTATTGAATGAAGAGCAACAGGATTTCTTAGCTGACAGTTTGGAAGAAACTGATGACTGTGAGGATTTCCAGTTACAAGCTACAACAAATTTCAAGGCAGACCACGTTGATGCATATGATTCAGACTGTGATGACGAAGCTACAGCAAATGCAATCTTCATGGAAAATTTATCTCCTGTTGGTTCTCTTAATGATGACACGGATGAACCATGTTATGATTCTGACATGCTCTCTGAGGTACCTCATTACGACATCTATCATGATTCTGATATGCTTAATTCTAATATACAAGAGCTGGGATATATTGAAAACATTGTATCCAATAAGGATTCATATAATGAGCTTACGAGTAACAACAATGTTATATCTTATACTGATTATATGCTTACTATTAGAAACGATGAAGATAACTATGTTCCTCCTCCTGTATAAAAGAATGATATGATGTTGTCTGTAATTGAACAAATGAAGTCTCAAGTAGAAAAATGTAACATGGTAAATCAAGAGTCAAAAAGTGTGAATGAATCATTAACCAGCAAGCTTGAATGATACAAAGACAGAGTCAGAGTTTTAGAATATGCAGTTAAAGATGGTCATTCTGAACAGGAAGCATATCTAAGTCGTGAATTATACACTGCCATTTCTGATCATAATAGAAAAGTATCTAAATATGAAAAACAAGTCTTTTCTCAACAAACTGAAATGAAGAATTTAAAGAATCACATTGCTTTTCTAAAGAAGAATTTTGAAACACTTAAACAAGAGTCATTTGAAAAGTATGAAAAGAACATCAGTGAAATTGTGGATTTAGAAAAAGAAAAGGAACTTGAAAACATTGTTTTTAAAGTTGGTCAATCTGCTTAAACTATGCTATGCTAACATACCCCCAAATTTTTTATGATGAAACGCATAATACAGCTCTTGGTTATCAAAATCCTTTGTATCTTTCTCAAGCTCGATGGAAACAACCTGCATTATATAATGGACATGTGTTGATTGATAAACATAATCTTGTATCTGTGAGTAATTATAAGGAAACTTTGATACTTGTTGAAAAGAGTCGGTTGAAAATGCTTGAAAAACAAACTGTTGTTAATACAAAACCAATTGATTACTCCAAATTAAACAAACTCTACGAGTATTTTGTTCCACAAACACAATTGCCAGCAGACCAATTATATTGGTCTTCAACGCCAAATCATCCTAAAAATGTTTCAAAACCCATAAAAGTTTTTCCTAAAAAACTTCCATCAACCAGTCAAGTTCTCAAAAATTTAAACAATGCACGAGAACTTCTCAGTAAGTTTGATGAATGCACTAAGAGGATAACTATGTTATCTCCTCATCAGATTGGTAGCTAGGAGCAATCGGATATTAAAGGGGCTTTTAAAAAAGATGTCATACCATTTTCTAAAAACCTAAAAGAAACTTTCAAACTTTTTGAAAAGGGATTTATTGCCGAGGTCAAAGAAATGAAAGACATTTTTGAACAAATGGAAGACGAGGTTGATCAATGTTCCGTGGAAAAGAAATGTTTTGAAATTGAAAAGAAACAACTTTTAATCAACAACGACCGACTCTTAGAAGAAAATATCACCAGTGATATTATGTGCACTTACTTGCGTTCGTTGAATGAAGTTGATAATTGTGGAAAGTGTAAAAGTCTCGACATTGTGCTTTTAGATCTTCAAGAATCAAACAAATCATTATGTGAATTAAGAAAACATTTTGCAAGACTTGAGGAATACATCATTACTCTTGATACTGCTTTTAAAAATCACAAAGAACAAATGATTCTTAATGATCATGAAACAAAAAATAAACAGTTTTTGGTTAAAACAATCAATAATCAATATGTTGAGATAAATGATCTAAAAGTGCAATTTCAAGACAAATTACACGTAATCAATGAGTTGAAACATCTTTTAGCTCAAAAGAGCCAAAAGACTCATCGTGAATTACCTGCTTTTGATTCTAGGATTCAGAAAATAGAGGATAAGAACGTGTCTCTAGCTTTTTAGGTTTCTTCCTTAGTTAAGGAAAGAGAATATATTAAGTTAGAATACAAGAAGCTGTATGATTCGATCAAGCAGACACGGGCAAAAACCAAACTTCAAACTGACTCTTTACAACAAAAACTTAATGATCAGATTTATGAAAATAACAAGAGCACAGTTAAAAAGATAATTTTTTGAACCATAAATGAATCAAAATGGTACAAGTGTGAATACTAAGCTTTCTAAACCTTCAACTTCAGGAACTAAACTTTATTCAGTAACTCTGTTTCCTAAATCAAAGGTTATTCCTAAAGTTGTTGAGAAAAATGATTTATCAAAATCAGTCCCTTCACACTTGAATACCAATAAGATAATTGAAAAATGCACAAAAGTTCTTGCTCTGGGTTTGCTTAAGATTATCTGAATGTAACTAAAGATCATGTAGCAACACTACAAGAACTTTTAGATCAAGCTAGAGCATTGAAATCTTTAGATAAACATATAGGTGATACCTCTAAGTTTGCTGCACAAATTCAGGAATTGTTAGTGTATGTTAGTGCCTCATGCCCTTTCACTCAAAACGGGAATGAAAAGTGAGCTCCCGCTACAAACCATAGAAATAACAATAAGCCTTACGTAGATGCATCTAGAAAGAAACAGACAATTGATACAATCGCACAAAAGCATGCAGTAAAGCAAAACACTCAAAAGATTGACAAGACTATGTTGCCTTCTACAGGTAGAGTAAGCTCTACTAATGCTAGTAGATCAAAGCCTAAGAGCAATACAAAGAATGATAGGATCCCGCAACCATCAAGTAGAAGCAAGAAGAATAAAGTAGAAGCCCATCATAGGATGTTTAAATCTAGTGCTAATAAGAACAATCATGTTTCAGATTGTAATGCGAATGTTAGGAATGTTGCTTTGTCAAAGAATTCTGATACTATTTGCTTATCTTGTAATGAATGTTTATTTTCAGTAAATCATGATGCTTGTGTTGTTAAAAATCTCAAAAATGTGCAAAAACATAAAAAGGCCAAATCTGTCAAACAAAAAGAAAAGAAACAATAGAAACCAACTGGTAGGATCTTTACCTCCATAGGACAATGGAAACCAACAAGACGGATCTTTAAAACTGTAGGTCTTAAATAGATTCCCACTGGTAGGACATTTAACTTGGTAGGAAAACCGTGCTCCCCTTCTTCTTCTCATGACACGTCCACCATAGTTGTTCCTCCTGGACATATCCTAACAACCACATTAATTCTGATTGATGTATCGTGTCCTAGACTAAGTCATAGATATGCCAATGCCCGGGGATCAATCTCTAAATGCATGTTAAATATGGAATGTCATCCATTTAATTTACATTATTTTGGATTTGAGGGAATTATTCAGGATAAAGAGCTTCCACCTTGGAAGTTCAACTATCTAGGAGTCACTTAGGTTCACTAACAACTCAGAACCCAATCAAAAGTTGGGGATCTACCCTTTTGTAAATATGTTTTTCTTCTTTCTTTTTGTGCAGATTGTAGAAATTGTTCTTTGGTATTTAGACTCTGGGTGTTCCAAACACATGATTGGACCCCGTGATAAGCTCATCAATTTTGTTTCCAAATTTATCGGAACGGTCCGATTCGGCAACGATCATTTTACAGCTACTATGGGATATGGAGATCTACAAATTAGGAATATTCTTATTTCACGTGTTTACTACGTTGAAGGACTTGGTCATAATCTATTCTCCGTTGGGCAATTTGGTGATTCGGATCTCGAAGTAGCTTTCAGAAAACACACTTGTTTTGTACAGAACTTGGAAGGTGTTGATCTACTATCGGGTTCTCATGGTTCTAATCTTTATACAATCTCAATGGCGGATATGATGAAGTCTTCTCCAATTTATCTACTCTCCAAAGCTTCAAAGACAAAATTTTGGTTATGGCACCGTCAACTTTCTCACTTAAACTTCGGTACCATCAATAAGCTTGCTAAACAAGGTCTCATCAAAAGGCTATCCAAATTGAAATATAGAAAAGATCATTTGTGTTCAGCATGTCAAATGGGTAGAAGCAAGAAGGAATCTCATCCACACAAGCCTGAACCTAGTACAAATGAGAAACTTCAAATGTTGCATATGGATTTGTGTAGACCAATGCTGGTAGAAAGTATAAACAAGAAAAGATATATTCTTGTCATCGTTGATGATTATTCTCGTTTTATTTGGGTGAAGTTTTTGAGAACGAAAGATGAAGCTCCAGAAATTATCATCAAATTTTTGAAGCAAGCTCAAGTTAGCCTTAATGCTACGATAAGATATCTTCGTACCGACAACGACACCGAGTTTCTCAATCAGACTTTACGAAATTATACGGAAGATGTTGGAATTACTCATAATACATCCACTGTACGTACTCCACAACAAAACGGTGTAGTTGAAAGGCGTAACCGCATGTTGGTAGAGGCTGCAAGGACCATGCTTATTTTCTCCAAATCTTCGATAAGTCTATGGGTTGAAGCTGTAACTACTGCATGTTATACTCAAAACCGATCCCCAATCCATACTCGTTACAATAAGACTCCATATGAAGTGCTTAGAGATCGCAAACCAGAACTCAAGTATCTTTACGTTTTTGGTGCTTTATGTTATCCAACAAATGATTTTGAGGATCTTGGAAAACTTCAGCCTAAAGCAGACATTGGAATCTTCATCAGTTATTCACCATCCAAGAAGGCGTACCGGATCTACAATAAAAGGACCAGGCAAATAATGGAAACAATGAACATACAATTTGATGAACTTACTCAGATGGCTTCTGAACAACTCGGTTCACAGACCCAAAATTCAAGGTTTGACTTCTGGGCACATTAGTTCAGGACTCGAGCTTAACCGGGCTGCTTCAACATCAGCTAAACCTCCTACAAAGAATGATTGTGATTTGCTGTTTCAACCGATGTTCGATGAATACTTCAAATCTCTAAGTGCTATATCTACCCCCATTTTCGTTGTAACTCTACTTCCATCAGATACAGCCGGAGCATCTTCCTCTACTACCATTGATCAAGAAGCTCCCTCTCTAAGTAATTTACCAAACATTGAAGCAACAAACTCACCAATCAATTCTATAGATGTTGAACCAAATGAAGAAGTTGCATAGTTTGATATGACACATTTACCAATCCATTTGCTCCTCCAGAAACCAGCTCAGCTGAGTAATCTTCAAGGATTGTAGACAATTCAAACATGCACACTTTCCAATAACCTCCAATTTACACAAAAAGATGGACAAAAGATCCTTTGTTTACAACAATCATCGGCGATCCATCAAAACCTGTTTCTACAAGACGTCAACTCTCTACCGATGCTTTATGGTGTTATTTCCACGCTTTCTTAGCTAAAGAAGAGCCAAAGAATTATAAAGAAGCAATGGAAGAATCCTGCTAGATCGAAGCCATGCAAGAGGAAATCCATGAATTTGAGCGGCTTGAAGTATGGGAGTTAGTACCAAGACCAGACAAAGCTATGATCATCAGTCTAAAGTGGATCTTTAAAGTGAAACTTGATGAATATGGCAGGGTGCTGAAAAATAAAGCTCAGTTAGTTTCAAAAGGTTATCGTCAGGAAGAGGGGATCCAATTTGAAGAATCGTTTGCACCAGTCGCTCGCATTGAAGCTATCAGAATATTCTTAGCATATGCTGCACACAAGAATATGGTAGTATTTCAGATGGATGTGAAGACGGTATTTCTAAACGGGATTTTAAAGGAGGAGGTGTACGTAAGTCAACCAGAAGGGTTTGTTAATCAAGATTAACTAAATCATGTATTCAGATTGAAGAAATCACTTTATGGATTGAAACAAGCTCCTCGCGCATGGTACGACCTGCTCTCCAAATTCCTTCTCAACCAGAAATTTGTCAAAGGTGTAGTTGATCTAACATTTTTTACTCGGAAGGAAGGAAATGATCTCATACTTGTACAAATCTATGTTGATGACATACTTTTTGCTTCCACTAATCCTATCTTTTGTGATAAATTTGCAAAATTAATGAGCAAACGTTTTAAGATGTCAATGATGGGATAAATATCATTTTTTTCTTGGATTTCAAATTTCCTAAAGTCATAGAGGCATCTTCATTAATCAATCTAAATATGCTCTTGAAATGCTCAAAAAGTATGGTTTCAAAAAATGTGATGTTGTTGACATCCCCATGGTGGGACAGTCAAAACTTGATGAGGATCCAAACGGGACTCTAGTTGACCCAACTTGTTATCGAGGAATGGTCGGATCCATGATGTACCTCACAACAAGTTGCCCTGACTTAGTGTTTGTCGTCTGCATGTGTGCTCGGTACCAGGCAAGGCCTACCGAAAAGCATTTAACTACGTTAAAACAGGTCTTTTGGTACCTAACAGGAACCATTAATATGGGTCTGTAGTATCCGAAGGACACCGGTTTTAATCTAACAGCTTTTGCAGATGCTGACCATGCAGTTTGCCAAGATTCAAGACGTAGTACATCGGGTAGTGCACAATTTCTAGGAGAAAAGCTTGTAAGATGGTCATCCAAGAAACAGAAGTGTACCGCAATATCAACAACTGAATCAGAGTATATATGTAACACCCCCAAAAAAGGTCCCAGCGGAATGTTGACCGGGAGCGTTACTTCATAATACCATTGCACAAGACTTGAGAGAACGACCTCTAAATGTGTCGTTTGAAAATTATCTTGTATTATTTAGACTCCAATGCACATCAAGTAAGCCAAGCATCTAATTCACCTGAGAAAAACATGTTTAAAAGTGTCAACATAAAGTTGGTGAGTTCATAGGTTTAAGTAGATGTAAACGTAAAACCCAAAACTATATATATAGGTTTACTGTGTTACAAGTCCCGCCCATACAAGACTTGCAACGCATAAACTTACATATATAGGTTTTCTTAAAATGTATAGACACAAACCATACAAAATGCGTTTATTAAAATGTTGAAATCTGAGATTTGTAAAGTGTGCGTGACCATTTCAATCCTTATATTAGCCACTAAAATTGTAAGTATAATGTTGGACCGCAATGTTTTCAAAGAGTATGATAATTGTAATGAGCATAATGTCCCATAATGTTTCAAGTGTGTATTGCCTAGATGCAACATAAAGTGTGATTATGATTATTCCCCTAAGTTCATGAAATTGCGACGTAGACGTATCAGTAAGCCACTTTATTTAAGGCACTGTAAAAGTTCATGTGTATGTCATGCTGGCCCTAAGGCTCCAAGCCAACCGTGATCTGATATGGTATAACGTTTGTTAGTTCGATCTCGAACTAGTGAGAGCTAATCACCCGAACGGGGGTTGTCAATCCCCAATAGAACTATTTTATAACACTCGCGCTTACCCTCCAAGTAATTAACAGTTCATGCAACCTAAGCTAATCCGTAATCATTTTAATGAAAGTAAACTTGTTGCGTCAATAAGTAAAGTGAGTATGTCAACGAGTTTGTAACCAACCATTGTAAATGAGTTTGTAAACGTTCATGTAACCGAGTTTGTAATCAATCATGTAATGAGTATGTAATTGAGTATGTAAATGAGTATGTAACCAATTTTGTAAACGTGTATGTAACCAAGTGGTATGTGCTTAATTACACATACCATTTTCTATTAAAACAAGACTTAAATGACCAAAAACGTACCAAAAATACATTGTATTTGTATGTTTTCACTTATATTGTGCAGGAAACGGATATCCCGGACAAAGACCAAATCAAGCAAAAAACGTTACCAAAAGATAACAAAACCGTAGCACAGGAACGGATAAGAACACAGAAAAAGTCAAATTCCACAAAGCCGCAGCCGAAACCGAAGAAAATACGTATCGGAGCCAACCCGTTCCACATTTTATTGGGGTCCGAAGTCAGCCAAAATAAGCCAAAAGATAAGCTTAATAAAAGCCTAAAAACACTTGGGCTAAATTTAAAATTCAAATCTGCCTAAAACCTTTTATACAGAGGCAAAATTCCCTTTTATAAAACCGGCCCAAATACAAGCCTCCGGCCTAAAACCTAGGCCACTAAACCCTCTTTAAATGACTGTTAAACCACTACCCTTTTATACTTACACCGTTAGTCCTTCAAGGACTACCATTGTTAGTCCTTAAGGAGTAACGATGCAAACAGTTACAAACAAAAACGACCAAAATGCCAAAGTAAAAGGACGATGGATGCAATACAACTATATAAACTCAGGAGCTAAACTTGCCATTTCCCTATCTTTTAAAAAAAAGTGCCGAATACACTGTTCATACATCTTCCAGTGTGGTGTCCCTTCACCATGCACCTAAACCTAGCCAAAACACTATTCCCCTTTCTTCTCCCCTATGTCGACCAACCCTTATACACACCTTATCTCACCTCACATGGGCTTATTGCCACCTTGGCAATCCCTAACCCTCCTATTCGTCAAGCGAAAAAGACAAAAATTTGAAGGGCTAGGATTCAACTGGATTGGTGGGTAACCACGGCTAATGAAAGGGGCCAAGATGTGTTTGGGTTTCCTCTCACAGAAATAACACAACAACAAGCCACACCATGAAGAGAAAAGAGGAACAGCTTATAAAAGAAGAACGAAACAGAAGTAGAGAGTAACTAGACTATAATAGTTTACACATAATGTTTTTTATGATTTAATAGTAATTTAAATTATTTTTTCTGTCATTTTACTTTAAGTCATGTAAGCTTTTATGTTTTTAAATGGAATTTAAGTTTTATGCAAATCTTTCTTGTAAGTTCTTTATACACATTTAGCTTATTTACTTCAAAAGTCATTTCACAAGCCTTCCATAAGTTAATTTTACACCTGCAAAATCTTTTTAAGCTTTCTCAAAAAGTTTAGACTTAATTTCCTGTTTTAAAGCTATTTTACTCAAATAAAAAAATCACCTCAAATAGCTAATTTGGATGATAAGCTTACAATGGAAGAGCTTATGAGTATTTACTGGCTTATTTGGATAAGCCAGAGCTTGTTGATAAGCTCATTGAGCATTTGATAGCCTTGTTTTGAGCAAAGGCTTAAGTAAGTCCTTATGTCCTTTTATTTAGCTTATTTCTGTCTTATCTAGTTCAATCTACTTATTTGCTTATTTAGTGTTTAAACCTGCTTGTATTTGTCTTATTTATGCTTATTATGTCTTTTCATTGCTTATTATGCTTTATGTGTAGGTTAGAAACAATTTGTTCAAGTTTTTCATAAATAGGCTTGTGTTTAGCTATTTTGAGCTTTTTCTTGTTAGCTTATAATTAGTGCTTATAATCTGTTAAAAGTGCTTGTTTATGCTTTTTTGTTTCTGGCTTATAACTTGTCTTTCAAAATCTTGGCTTAAATCTCTTTTTCATAAGTTAAAATGCAAAATCAAATATTTAAAGGGGTGTTTGGCATAAGCTTTAAAAATGGGTCAAAAGGGATATAAAATTGCTTTGGGTCACCAAACCAACATTAATGACCTCTTTTGAGTTGTTTCGTGCAGTATTTACAAGTTTTCAAAGTTAAAATCAAAATTTAAATTATTTTCTATAGTTGTTTGAATCGGTGGTAGAAAAATAGATTTCTAGTGTTTGCATTGATTAAGCCTTCTTAACCAAGCTTTTTAGTGTTGTTTGTGCTCTTTTTAGTGTTAGAATGGAGTAGGATTTAAGAAGTCTAAGTGTGCATTTGTCCCTTTTGTTCTAAGTCATATCTGTCAAAAATCAGTTGCTTATAAAAAGTCCATTTTTAAATCTCAGTTTAGATTAATTAGAGTTGTTTTTAGAATCTGAGCTTTTGAGCATAAGCTCATTGGTGGCCATACTTCATCTGTTTCAGCTTATGTTAGATTTTAAAGTTCTTTTTCTAGCTTAATTTTAAGCCTGCAAATAGCCATTGTCTTTAAGAGAAATAAAACCAAAAAGTATGCACCCTGTGTGAATTGCCTTTTTCATAAGCATTTTTCTTGACTTATAAGTGTTTCAAATTACTTTTTGTCTGTTGTTTTAAATAGCCCCTTGGTCAAGCTTTAAGAGCTTATAAGCCCCATAGCCATAAGGATCCTTTAAGGGCTTAAAATTAAGCCAAAAAAGTTCCCCTTTGGCTGTTTGTCTGCTAAGTTTTGGCCATATTGCTTATTGGCTTTTTCAAGCTTTTCTGCTTATCTCTTTTGTTTACTTTTATTCCTATTTGCTTATTAAGTGTAGTTACCTATGTGTCTTAGCTTATTTTGTAATTTCATTAGCTTATCTAGTTGTTAAAAAGCCAAACAGTTAGCCCTTTTGTAGACTTAGTTTTAAAAAGTTAAGTCTCTTAGCTTATTTGCTTATTATAGTTTAGGTTTTTGCTTATTTTATATTTAAGGGTGCTTTTTAGATGTAGGGTAGTTTGTAGTTTGCTTATTTGCCTTTGCATTTTGCTTATTAGTCATAAAAAGCCAAAAAGTTAAGCCAAAATTCACTTAGTTTTAAAAAAAAGCCAACTGTCATCTTTAAGCTCATTTTCTGAGCTTATTATAGCTTTTCAAAAATAATCTCAAGTTTTAAAGTTGTTAGTTTTCAGCTTATTTATAACTTTGTTTTTAAAGTTTTTCAAAAAGAAAAAAAAGGGAGTAGGGAAGTCAGGGGTGAGCAAGGCTCGAACCCCTGACCTCTACCCACTCAACCTTTATAGCACCTCACACACGCACACACAAACCAACTGCCCTAGGGTCTTTTTCATTTCTAATATTACCCACTTTAATATTTAAGCCCTTTTAGCCAGATTTTGCTTTAAGCCCCTTTTTGCTTATTTGCTGCTTATTTCAATAAGCTCTTTTGCTCCTTTTATTTTTCATAGATAGCCCACTATTTAAACTACTTTTCCTTAATTTTTCAGATTTTTCCCGTTTAATTTAGTATTTTTAATGAATTTTTCTTTTTAAAACTGTTTTTAATTCATAAAAAATTAAATAAAAATCAAAAAAATATAATTCTTTTTTTTTAAATTTTCTTTTATCATGTAGGACCTAGGAAAATTAAATTTGCATCCGTAGAGTTAAAATTTTAGATTTTGATTTTTTAAAGAACGGGTTTTGATCCCGTTCACGTTTTTCGTGTTTTTAAGCTTAAATCACCTTCGTTTTTGGTCTAGTTTTCTTTGATCTTACTTTTTAGTCACTTAGGGTTAATTGAAAGTTAGAAAACCAATTTAGGATTAAATTTTGATAAATTAGGTTTTTAAGTCGCGTTTTTACGTTCCCGTTTTAGGTTTTAACTTAAATTGCTTTCGTTTTAGGGTTTCTTTTACTTGTTTTTTTGCATTTTATTTGTAGAAATAGATAACCAAATCAAATCTTTGATCATTCAAGCATTGTTCACAAACCGATTCTCGATTTTCAAATTCACGCCTCGTTGGGACATAACGACCCGGGAATCATACTTCCGGATTTACTACATTGAGAGATTTTTGATTCTTATCCTTATATTATATATTTATAAGTATTATATATTTATATATATATATTTTAAGGGTTGGTCAGAAGCTTGTCAATTTTTGGCGCCGCTGCCGGGGAGGGGTGCATTCGATTGTCGTTTCCGTTTGACAATTTGTGTTTGAAGATCCTTCCGTGTGAAGTTATTTTGTTTATTTTTTTATAAAAAAAATTACAAAAAGATTTTTCTTTTATTTAGTAAAAAAAACTTTAAAACATTGTCCATAAAAAAGAAATAAAATTCACCATCAATATAATACTTTCAATTGAAGTATTATCATTAATAAGTTCTCGAACCAAATATCAAAAACTTACCTTTTGTGTGTCTCGCGAGGTACGGCTCACCTTTGAAAGTTAAACAAACTATAAGAGGGGTATAAGGCGGGTTGTTCCTAGAAACTACGACCCTAAAGGAGAAAGGTTTTTAATAGCTTCGCGATTTCCTACTCCTCCGCTTCTTTGTGCGTTTTTCTCTTTGAAGAGTTACTGAGAAGCGAGTTGATTATTAGGTTTAAGTGTCTTATCTCATTGTTCGTTATTAAAATATATTGTGAATACGTTGTCGAAAAAACCAAAAAAAAATATTAAAAAAAGAAAAAAAATTAGTATAAATTTTCTTTTTTACATTTTAGTGAATGCGCACTCGTTCCCAATCTCGTAATTCTAACCGTCAACAACAACAAGTCAACCCGACTTTTGTTGAACCATTCAATC
>BQNB010069892.1:5553-33331 GCA_026074375.1 Tanacetum coccineum
ATTTTCCCTGCTATTGTCATCTAGGCAATTCAAGCGGTACTTCCAAGCTCACTCGATACATGTCCCGACAGACAAACCATTGAAACAGGTTTTATCAAACCACAAGTATACATGTAGAATGTCAAAATAGGAAATCGAGCTGAGCGAGTACGATATAACCTTTAGATTTAGGCAATCAATCAAGGGGAAAATCATGGCATACTTCCTCACCGAGGTAGACACGTCAACTGCAGTCACAACGGGCAAGAAATCGACAACGCACGTGAAACACACGGGCCACGACAAAAACACCTGGACTCTTCACACTGATGGCGCGTCTAGCAAGGCATGTTTAGGGGTAGGGTTAGTGCTCAAAAATCTGCCAGGACACGATTTCATGTATGCTCTCAAATTCGACTTTGAAGCCTCGAACAACGAAGCTGAATACGAAGCATTGCTAACAATCTTACGCATAGATAGAACGATGGAAGTCAAACGAATCCAAGTATTTGCAAACTCTTTATTAGTTGCCTGCGAGGGGGAGTAGACAACAAAGGAAGAATCAATGAAGGCATATTTGAACCAAGTGAATCAGATCCTTCCATACTTAAGCTCTTTTTCTATCACTCAAATCCCTAAGGGAATGAAATACTTACACGCTAAGAACTCTCGTTGCGCTCAACTTCAAACACATGGGAAAAGATATCCTAGTAGATGTCATCAAGGAAAAGTCCATCCTTCAGCCGCTAAAGGTCTCTCAAGCGAAAATAGATGACACCTCGATGACACATATCTTTAGCTACTTATCTCAATGTATCCTACCTCCTAACAAAGTAGAGTCACTAAGCATCAGGTGCAAGGCCATCATGTACTCTATCATGGAAGGTATCTTTTATTGGAAAACCTTTATGGGTCCAATAGCTCGATGTATTAGACCAACAGAGGCTCACATAATCATCCAGGACATATGCAGTGAAATGTGTGACATGCACTCAGGGTCTCGCGTTGTAGCAACCAAAGCACTCTAGATGGGGTACTACTGGCCAACTATCAACCAAGATGCTGAAGCTAAGCTAAATACATGTCTAGAATGACGTGCTTACGTCAGCATTCAGGGGGTGCCAAAATACGGCCTCATCCCGATCACAACGCCCTAGCCATTCCTTCAATGCGGCATTGACATATGCGGACCATTCCCAGCTGCACCTAGCTACATTAAGTACATGATTGTAGCCATCGACTACTTTACCAAATGGGTTAAAACAAAACCGCTAGCCTCCATCACTGCATGAAAAGTCTTAACCTTCATTTACGACCAAATCATCACTCGATTTGGCATGTTACACACAATCATCACTCACAATGGTACCCAATTCGTCGGAGAGCCATTCAAATCATTATGTGAAACGCATGGTGTCCATCGAGATACAACTTCACCCTACCATTTATAAGCTAATGGTAAGGCTCATGTGGCCAACCAAGAAATTGTCAAGGGCATCAAGAAACAAATGGAATAATACAAGACTTATTAGGTAGACGAGCTCTCAAGCATACTCTAGGCACATCAAAAAAGGCCAAAGGAAAGCACGGGTGAAACACCCTTCAGCCTGGTCTATGGGACTGAAGTCGTGATACCCATCGAAGTGCTCATCCACACAGAGCGAGTTGCCCTGGTCATCAGAGGGTGAAAACGAAGACTGTCGCAGGCTAGACCTATCCTTAGCAGAGGAAAAGCGCAATCTAGCGAACATCTTCCTAGCACACTCTAAACACAAAATGGCAAAGTATTACAACAAGTGGGTCCACCTAGTATCTTTCGAACCTGACGACCACGTAATGTGCAAGAATGAGGCTAGCAAAGTCGTAGGTTAGGGAAAAGTCGCTTCTAAATAGGACGGGCCATACAGTGTTTATGAAAAAGGTTCCTACCTGCTAACAACACCAGACATGGATGACATTCCACTAGCCTGGCACGCATCCAACCTCAAACGATGCTACATTTAAGGTGGATCGTAGATTTTACAAAACATGTAAACATCTCTCTCAAGGCTTCTAACAACTTGGAAAGGCTTCTAACAGCCTGAAAAGCTCATATACACTATTTCTATAAATATGCAATGACACTTCCGACACTTTCTACAAAATGACATAACTCGACTATTCATAAGCAACATTTATTGCTATAAATTAGCCTTCACGAACATGCTGTTGAGAAAAGGTGCCTAAATGGTCAAATAAGCCTTTAAATGTAGGCTTCACGTCTTTCTAATTACAAACACAACAGCCCTCATTTCAAAGTACTACATACGCACAACCTACTATGAGCTGGTTGCTGGTAGATAGCTCCATCGATAGTTACTAGCTATATGTGCACCACAAAACACAAGTACTTGTTACCAAACAACTAAAGGTAAGCCAGGATTTTGATTACATAATTGCTATTCAAGACTGACAACCTTAAATACGCTAAATGGCTACAATGCCATTGCTATACATTCTTCATGCTTAACTTGTCACTAAACATAGGAATAACAACACCCTTCAATAAATTGGATAAACGGTGATTTCTTTAAGAGCTAACCGATCCTACACCTTAGCTAAAACCCATGCCATCATGTGCCTGTAACAAAACCCATGCCATCACGCGCCTGGTAAACAAGCCCAGGCCATCGCGTGCCTGGTAACAAAAACCAAAGTCAAACACGCACTTGGTAAACAAAAAAATAATAAACTAACAAAACAGTTGGTTTCAATATACAATCCAGGGTAAACCACCCCGACAAATAAAAAACCTAGACCTGGTACATCTCAAACACAATAATAGGTTAACAAAATAGTTGATTTTATTATATCTCAAAAATGGGTGCAACACCCTTACAATATTACAAAAACCATAACATTCATGGTACATACAATCCTGACTTATTCAAGGCTGCAAATATTTGTCTACAAGTAGCTAATACGACCTATAAAGACAATATTTACAAAAATACGACATGAGGCTACCTCATGGCTGAATTAAAGGTAACTCAAACCAAGAATAGGCCTGAAACTAAGCCAAAAAGGATCTTCACCTATTACGAGGGATTGACTTCCCATAAAAGTCATAAAACCTCAGTCCAACTTTTTAATGCAAGCGCTTATTTAGACCTGCATCAGCGAGTTTGGAGAACCTGAGTAACCTCCCTAGACCCTAGCAGCAGCTAACCAACAAACTGGCTTTCCATGCCAGGCTTGAGCCGGAAACATGCTTTTCATCATTAGAGAACATGTGAGAA
Organism: Tanacetum coccineum; assembly: GCA_026074375.1. NCBI lineage: Eukaryota > Viridiplantae > Streptophyta > Magnoliopsida > Asterales > Asteraceae > Tanacetum > Tanacetum coccineum. The sequence continues at coordinate 8,811 of BQNB010069892.1, forward strand.
ATCCAAACAGGGACAAAGAGGAAAAAGAATGTGAACGTCGTCAGCGCGCCACATCCAGATCAAGAGAGTCCAATGAATGGGACAGTTTCCTACAAACAAGTAGAAACTCACCCCCACCATTAGGAATCCACATAATCTGGGCTAGCGACATCACCCTGCCTCTCTTGACTATTTTATTCATAATGTTCGGTCACGGTTCATCCTACAAGAGGAGGCTTTTCACGAAAAACAACTCCCTTTATCGGATACCAAAGACCACCATGAGGAATACAATGCCAACCCCGTTCACGCCAAGAGCATGACTGCACCTCGGCCATACGGTGGAACATCTAAGTCTCAAACCAGGACAGAAATTCACCCTCGTAGGAAAATTCCACTTCTATGTAATCTTGGAAAATCCCACCAGGGTCAGCAAACAAACAAGGAACACCAATCTTAGACAAAAATGGAAGAGGGGTCACAGCCATAACATCCAACCCCCACTTTTGGTTCAACGATATGGGCATAAAATCACAGTCTTCACCACCAACGGTGGTACGCATACGCATTCCTACAAACAAAATACGGATATGCGGTTAGTACACACAACAACAGCAAAACTCTTCTGTTTGCACCAAACAAAACAAAAACAAAGTTTAAAGGTTTCTTCTTGGCAAGCAAGACTGACAAAACTCACCTTCATGAAAAGCCCTCCTACTCAATATCCATGAAAAAATTTCCTTCGAAACACTAAGAGTTTTTAGGGTTTAAGGGAGGCGAACATAAGAAGAGGAAGAGAAATATTTTAAAATATTTGAGGAAACTGAAAGACTTCGCATGTAACTGTCCTCTTTACAAGCTCTATTTATAGGCAAAAAGAACGAGTCTATGGGCTACACTTGGCAAGGGCCTACTGGATCCAACACATTCATTTATTGTACGTGTACCTCACCATAGAAGGGCGCACATGCAACTGACATTAACCATAGTCATAGGGTCGAGTCAAATCATATAGACCAATGAATGCTTGGATGACACCGCCTGCATAAAAGCAGCTGTAAAACATCAACTCCTACGGATAAGGAGTCATTCCATATCAGTGACTTTTTAGTCTTTCTCACACAAAGCATTAACTTCCAACTTTTCCCAATACATGTCAAACACTTTAATGAAGAGATTCGGCATCCACTAGTCCGCCTGAAAGGATAGGCCTGAGAGTATGAACCCTGGTTTTCAGGCATGAACTGAGGGGACTCACTTACATAGTCCAATATCATATCTCTTGAACATGATCTAATACTAGACTGGTGTACTTGATATCGTATCAATATTAATGGTCCAAGCCTACTAATAGCATGCTTGAATCAAGCCCAACACAAAGCCCGTCAACATCTACCTGATGGCAGCCTGCTTACAAACCCAGGCCACACATGGCTTAGTAACTTATCCTCTACGCATGAATACTCATGTAGGGAACCGTTGTCTCTTTACTGTCACTAACGTTTAAGGATGTATCATGCGACACCAGAACAGTAGGGTACACAAGTAGCACTAAGTTGTACGAGTCACAAAGAATGGTCACACCTGTCCTTCCTGTCTGCTCTCGGATGATCAATGCGTGGCCTCCCCACATCTGTTGATCACTCCCTAAAGGGTTTATCTATAAACACTAATGCTTCCCTATAAATAGATAGCCTTCACAACTTCCTCAAGTAAGTTCATTCACTTGGCATCAAACTGTTACTCATAGTAACTTCCACACATTACAAAAGATAGTAACAAACTATGGATGAATAGATTAGCTGAGTTTTAAATTTAAGCAAATGGCACAAAAAAGTATCGAACTTAGGGGTCATTTCTAAATAAGGTATCAAATTTTTTTCTTGCATAAAAAGGCTTCCAACTTATTTTTTGGCCAATTTGGGTATATTCGTTAAATATTTAACGACCATCCGTTAAGTTTTACATTTCAAGTCCACCGCCGCTACCACCACCTCAATCATCGTTGCCACTGCCAACCCTCCCCGCAAACAGCACCACCAAGCACCGCCTCCACCACCAGCCCTACCCACCACTAATAACGAATTGTTCATAAAAGCTATTGTACGACATATAATCCTAGTAACACTGATGGATTTGTACAACGAACGAATGGATTTTTTTGTTGAATAATTTGAGTTTGAACTTTGTTTGATCTCCACTATGTCAAAATTTACAGGATTGGGTTTAAATCTGAAAACAAAAAAGAGCTAAAAAGCTAAATTCAGTTTATAAGATCTCCAGTAAACTTGTTTTTATATCTTAGTTTTGATAATACTAATAAAACTACATGTGCATACTCGAATTCAGTATATCATCATTGAGTGAAGCTAGCTCGTGTTATCACATGTCATTGTCTAAGAGATTGGATATAGTTGACCCGAAACTTTGTTTACCTGGTGTGCTATCATAATAACTATGCATTTTTGTCTTTTTGTAGCATCAGCGTAAATCTTGCTTGTAAAGTCTAGCAGTAGTGTTTCAGATTACCTTCAATGTTCTCTTTTTAATGCATTACCTACAATAACAAAATGTTGGTGGTTTATGGCAAAGGTGGTAGGTGCGGCCAGTAGTTTGTGGCATTGGTGGGTAGGGTTTGTTGGGATTTTGCATCTATTAACCATTTAATATCATAAGTACGCAGGGGAAAGTAAACACGTATAGAACTTATAATTAACAAGGATTCAATAAACATGCGTATCTTTTAGCAATAAACAAACACCGCCTTGAATACATGCGCAAATAAAACACCACGTGAAACCACTAGGATTAAAAGTATAATCCCTCTACTTCGTCACACACAATACGTTCTTAGAAAACAACGTGGTAAGCTAATACTAGTAGTGTTTTAACCAAACGATCAACTTTGTCTTTGATTCAATCAACACACGAAACAAAACACCACGGTTAGTGGTTTTGATCGCAAACCAAAACCCTAAGGGTGTAGGGTTCGATCGTACGACACAAGGAAACAAAACCGAATCCCTTTGAGGGTTTAAAGGTTCGGTCGAACAAGAGGGAGAGCAAGGGAGAGATTTTAGGGTTATTCTTTTTCAAATTCTAGCAAATAATGACCCCAAGTCCTCTATTTATAACCCTTTTAGCTTGGCATCCAAGCAAGCTCTCCTAATCCCCTTGGGATTGAGATTCGGCCGACCTAGGGAAGAAAAAGGGCAAACCACAACCTTCCATTATTCGGTTTTACATATTAGTCCTTATATTTAACTTTTAACGACTAATATTTGTACTTGTTAAACATTTAACGATCGTTTGTTAAATCACTAATTAATATATTACTTTAATATATTAAAACATTGTTCTACATATTAACGTGTGTGTCCTTGTAGGCTCGAATAAATTTCCGAACATATATAATTTATACGTGGACATATTCCAACAGCTCCCACTTGGACATGTATAAATAATATAATAATATTGGTAAGCGTCTAGCAACACGCCAATGCTCTCAGAAATATCTGAGTGTGGTTTCATAAAGACACGGACAAATGATTTTTATGAATTTACAATCCCTTTGTTTCTGATACCGTGTTAAAATGAATGTGGATCAATTTCATTCCATTATTTAACGATTTTGTTTCTCGTATATGTAACTAATCAAGATCATCAAAAATCAATGAGACATATCTACATGAGTTTTTGGGTATGGCCATACACACATCTAATTAATTCTACGAGGGGCCCAGTGGCATCATTCTTCAACTATTGAAGGAACAAATTCTTTATTGACTACAAGTGTCTAGTCACCATGCTTCAAAATCACTTCTAAAATAGCCCTTATTAGTCACCTTTTTTAGGATAACTTAAACTAGATCAAGAAGGATTATCCACACATGCAAGACCTACTTGCATCTCAAGTCTAAGGATTTAGTAAATAAAATCACTTACAAGATTTACTTAATGACGACGATCCATAAAGTAATATTCTTGTTAGTTGGGGAAATCCAATATTCATCTTATGAATATTATGTGAGTTTGGTGGACACATCCTTAATATCCAAGATATCACCAATCACTCAGATTTGTCTTAATTTAACAATATTCCCATATTGTTAACCGACAATGGATTAATTTAGAATAATAAATATTATTCATGGATTTAAACATGCAAATATAGGACACAATTTATAATAAAAATAACAAAAATACCAAGTATCATTATCATAAAATAAAATTGTTCAAACATCCCTTATCCAAATACTAAAAACACATATCTACATGAAACTACTAGCTAAACAAAGTCCTATGCTCCAACATGTATGATGTAAATTACCCTTTAGGTAAAGCCTTCGTAAAAGGATCAGCTAGATTGTCATCTGTGTGAACTTTAAGAAGATTTATCTCGCCCAGTTCAATACACTCGCGAACATAATGGTATCTTCTATGATAGTGTCTGGCGCCTTTCTGAACCCCCATTCATTAGCAATAAGAAGTACGGCAGAATTGTCGCAAAACATCTTAATCGGTTCATTTATTGTTGGTACTATACCAAGCCCTGAAATAAACTTCCTAATCCAAACAGCTTCTGAAGCAGCAACATATTCAGCTTCTGTAGCAAACATTGCGGTAGTACTTTGCTTGGAGCTTTTCGAGTCCACCGCGCCTCTGTTCAAAATGAAAACATATCTTGTCTGAGACTTGATGTCATCTCTATTAGTCTCAAATCCAACATCGCATTAGCAATCAACTCAAAGTTCAGCTTCCGGATTTCCACCTTAAACCAAAAACATATCTTTAGTATTTCTTAAATACTCAAGAATACTTTTCACAGCAGTCCAGTGAGGTTCACCAGGATTTTGTTAGAAACGGCTTGTTATATTTTGCGCGAACGCAACATCAGGTCTAGTGGATCTTACTACATACATAATGGATCTCACAGCTGAAGCAAAAGGTACATTTTGCATACGCTTCACCTCTTCAGGTGTTGAAGCACCTTGTGTTTTGTTCAAGTCAAGTCTTTCTTGCATGAGGATATGACCGTGTTTGGAATTATCCATCCTATATCTCTTCAAGATCTTATCCATGTAAGCACTTTGACTAAGTACAATCAATCATTTTGAGCTATCTCTATAGATTTTGATTCCAAGAATAAATGCTGCTTCCCCTAAATATTTCATATCAAAACACTTTCCAAGATAATCTTTTATACTTTGTAAACTTAGAATGTGATTTCCCATGATGATTATGTCATCAACATATATAATGAGGAATGTAACATTACTCCCACTAGCCTTTTGATATACACATGGCTCATCCAGATTTTAAGCAAAACCAATTTTTTTAATTTCCTCATCAAATCTTTTCTTCCAGCTTCTTGATGCTTGCTTAAGACCATAAATGGATCTTTGAAGTTTGCATACTTTTCCGGGATGTTTAGGATCAACAAAACCTTCAGGTTGTACCATATAAATGTCTTCATCAAGATAACCATTTAAGAAGACCATAAATGGATCTTTGAAGTTTGCATACTTTTCTGGGATGTTTAGGATCAACAAAACTTACAGTATGTACCAAAATAAATGTCTTCATCAAAGATAACCATTTAAGAAAGGCAGTTTTTGACACCATTTGTCATATCACATAATCATAAAATGCCGCTATAGATATGAGAAATCCAAATAGCTCAATGTTCAGTGACGGTGAGAACGTATCTTCATAATCAACCCCTAGAGTTGATAATAACCCTTTGCTACAAGACGAGGCATTTTAATAGTGAGTACAATTGCCATCCCATAGTCTTTTTCTAAAAATCCACTTACGCCTATATCTACCAATTAGGAGGATAAGATTGAACCAAGACATACAATAACAACCCAAAATATATCCTCAATGTATAACTATCATTAAATATGATGCAACCATTTTCATGGAAAGATTTTTGCTTTATTCCATCCATAATGTAACGTAACTTACATTACCAAAAAGTAACGAGATCACGCAACCTACCAATGCCAATTTCATCAACTTTTATAGCAAGTAAACGTTATAATATATCAAACAATATGTTCTAATCAACCAATTTTACCATATGTTATCTATTTAACGTACCTTTCATAACATTTAATTCAAAACGGATTTCATACGTTAACGTTTATATCAAAACCCCGATTTCATGTAAAGTTTACATACAATACAAATGTACAAGCTTATAAGACAAGTGTACAAGTTATCTATGTATAATATTTGAATATAATTCCCTCCTAAACCAATGTACAACCCCTTGAAGCATAATGTACAATCCGGCAATGCATAGAATTCAAAATATACATTTTCCCTCCATTTTTCTAAAGGATTTCGTACAACCTCTTAGACACAAGTTACAAGTACTCAATGCACCACATTTGAATCCTAGTTTCCCTCTAACACTCGTCCTAACCCAAAAACCTAACCCGAAAACCCTAGCAAACCCGATGCCACTTAAACTAGTTCGAACCAAGTTCATAGTTAAATTTTCAGAATCTGATCAGTTGATAAAACATAGGATCTGGGAAAAATCAGTAGGTGTTGGGTATTAATAAAAAAATACTAGATTGTAGCCCTATGTCTTATGATCGTTTTGCCAGGTGACTCTACCCGATTCGATGTCGGGTGAATTAGTTATAGCCGAAATGGCAAAGGTGCGCAGATTCTGAACACCTGATAAAAGGCCTAATCTCTAGATTTCGTAATAGTAACCCCTAAATATGTAAAACTAAAAGTTGTAGATGATTCAAATATCTAACCATACTTACTAGTTTGAGCTTAATCGGAATTACGGTTTGTAAATGACAACCAATTCACCAGGACTGATGTTGGCTGTCCAAAAACAGCCATGACCTTTAATGATGTATCAACCAAGCACCCTCACTACCACCTTATCACCACCTTGGGCTCCAAGTAAAACTCCTTGGGCACCACTCTTCACTCCTTGGCCACCACTCCAAGTTTACTTGGCCACTACTCCAAGTTTACTTGACCTCCACTCCATTCGTCCCTATATATATAGCCGAAACACACCCATACCTTCATAACTCACCATAAACTCAAACACATACTTGAAATGGTGTTCTAGCTGAGCTAAGGAAGAATAGGAAGAAGGTTAAGCTAAGTAGGAAGCCAAGATTAAGAAAGAGAAGCTCTTGATTCATCTCCTAAGGATTTCGGGTTATAATTGCTTGTTTCGACCCATTTCATCATTTCGTGTACTAGTAAGTCTTCTATCTAGTTCAATAAGCTCTAGTTATGTTTAAGATCATGTATGAACCTTGTTTTAATCCTTTGATCAAGCCAAACCATGTTAGAAACCCTAAACTAAAACCGAACCCTAATCGAACCCTTAAAACTCTAAAACCCTAAAAAGCTCTTTTTGTAAACCTAATAAGCTATAAGCCATAAGCTGTTGTAATAAGCTATTTCTATAAGCTCACTTATCACTTTTATAATCATTAAAACTTATCCTAAAAGCTCTAACCCATCGGGTTAATTTTTCTAAACCAAACATACCCATTTTGGATTTTTAAGCTCATAAGCTCTTTTCATAAGCTACAAGCTCGTAAAACTTACTTATTTTAGCTTATAGTAATAAGCTATAAGCTGCAAATTGATTTTGAGATCAAAAATACAAGAATTATGGATTTTGGACTTAAAATGCAAAACGTTTCATGCAAAGGGGTATATATTGTAACATTTTGAAACTTATAAACTAGAGGGGCTGAAAGTGTAAGTATCCTAAAGTTAAAACCACAAGGGCCTGTTTTGCCATATTTCAAAGTTAAAGGTTTAAATGTTTTAAATATAAAGTAAAGGGTTAAATTTGTAAATATATATACCAAGGGTATATATTGTCATTTTCATATTCTCAAGGGTATAAAATGTAATATTTTTATATTAAGTATAAAAATATATTTAAATATTATAAGACTCGATTTTATTAAAGCCCGACACATTTGTCGTTATCATTTATCGATCGAAACATCATAAAACAATTATGTTATATATATAACATAATTTATCATCTAATAACTTTTAAGAAACTTAAAAGATAAAATCTTATCATTTACACTATAACGTATCACGTTACTAGGGAATTTCATGTGAGGGGCTTCATTTGGGTAGACGTTTTGACGAGTTGCTGGATTTACGATTTAAAGTGTCCTAGCTCCTCAAACGTTTACTACATGACCTCTGGATTATGATAGCCCGAACAGTGATACGATATTTTCACAAGTTAATAAACCAAATGAATATTTACGTTAAACTTTATGAAATAAAGTTTGGAATATCAACAATCAAACTGAGACTTGACATATTACCCCAGGTTGCGTGACGAGGCTGTTTATTTCCATTTGAATTAAATTTCAAATCAATCAACTACCTTATCAAGGTGAGTTCATAGCCTCGCATTTCAATCTTTTAAATGTTTTATAAACCCGCGAGGGGGATACATGCTATAAACCATGAATACAAGTATTTTTCTAACTGTATGCTATCCTGATATATTATTGCCTAAGTTTGCCTTCACTGCCAATATTTCTTAATCATGAACCATTAGTCACTTGCGAGTGAACGCGAATATTGTGGATAGATCTATTGGGGGTGACGACTCCCGTTGGTGTACCCGTACATGGGGTAACCAAACGCACTATATTTGAGAACAATGGGTAACTTTGGCAAGTTACCTTTCCACGAGGACATTTGTTCCTCACTAATGTCACTGAGGTGATTTCCATGTTAATGTTTGGTTGCATGAGCTTAGGGCAATAATACTGTTTTCCATGATAATTGTAAATGCATGCAATTATTACCACTTATGATAACTTGTATTCAACCATCTTGTTTACAAATCTATGAATTTCACTCAACCGTTGTGTTGACCCTTTTAGCATGTTTATCTCAGGTAATTGAGCAAACTATGGCACGGAGTGGCATTGGACTTGAGGACGTCCAAACTTGTTATCATTCAAACTTTTATGCTTTTAATGTATTTGGGACCTCTTTTGTAAAACTCTGATATATTATTGAATGATAACTAAATTTTCCAAAATGTCTCTTTTGAGTCATTTTCTATGATTATGACTGTTGATTCATGAAGTAATACCTCAAATTAGCTTCTGCTGCTATATTGTCAAATAAGGGGGTGTTACAACCTATACCTTATTGTCTATCATGGATTGCATTTTCGCATTCATAGCATCGAGCCACTTACTAGACCAGGATCCAACAGTTGGCAGTTTGCTAGCTAGTGGGTTCATTAAGATCCCCTAGACTATGCTCCTCCGCCTCTACATTTAGACATAAGCGATTTGGAGCTTGATGTGTCCTTTCAGACCTACGAATCGGAATCACTTCCTCTTGAGGTGGTTCAAAACCTTCAACCTCCATAGGAATTTTGCTAGTGATTTCAGAAGGTGATGTATCTTCATCTTGAATTTCTTCAAGATCTATGGCCCTCCCACTGACTTCTTGAGTTATGAGACTTTTCTCAAAGAACTCAGCATACCTTGCAACAACAATTTTGTTTTCAGGTGGGAAGTAGAAATAGTAACCCATTGTTTCCTTTGGGTATCCTATAAAGATACACTTAACAGATCTTTGTTGGAGTTTGTCAGGCGTATCCCGCTTCACAAGCGCCTCACATCCCCAGACCTTTAAGTAAGACAAGTTTGGAACTTTTCCATACCATAATTCATATGGTGTCTTATCAACCTTCTTGGTTGGAACCATATTGAGAATGCGTGTTGCAGACTCTAGAGCATAATCCCAAAAGGATAACGACAGAGTTGTAAGATTCATCATAGATCGAACCATGTCTAACAAAGTACAATTCTCCTTCAGACATTCCATTGTATTTGTGGTGTGTATGGAAGGTAAGCTGTTGACAATTCCACAATCTTTAAGATAATCTTTAAACTCTTTGCCCCTATTATTCACCACCTCGACTGATTGAAGAGCCTTGAATGTCTTCTCGAGGTGATTTTATTTTCCACTTTCATTCTTAACACCTAGTATGTTTCAAGACCCCATGTTGTATGTTATAAGTAATAAACATAATCATAACGACCTCATAACATCCGTGAATGTAATGGAAGTAGCTAGCACCTTGATCTATTGCCACATTCTAAGTGGGACTACAACACATCATTATGTATTATTCCAAGAAGATCACTTGCCCTTTCGGTACGACGCGAAAAGGGTTTTCTTGTCATCTTGCCTGATAAACAAGACACGCATTGATCAAATGACTCATCATCTGTTGATTTTAAAAGCCCTTCATGTTACAAATTTTCAATGTGTTTCTTGCTTATATGAGCAAGACGATAGTGCCATAGATAAGTAGAGTCCAAGTTATGATTGGCTTTTTTATTGCTAACATTATAAATAGAACTAAAATTTGGTACAAGATTATGCATATCAATTTCATAAATACCATTACTAGGAATAACATTAAAATAAAGAACATCATTCTTAGAAACTGAAATTTTATAATTTGTAAAACTATGGACAAATCCATTTTCAACTAAATGATGAACTGAAACAACTCCTCTAGTTATAGTAGGTGCATAAAACATTGAATAAACAAAATCACCAGAGCAAATTATTTAAAACTAAGTCAAAACTTCCAATAGCTTCTACTTGTGCACGAACACCATTGCCCATGTACAAATAGAGAGCTCTTTGTTCCATCTTTCTTGCTCCTCTAAGACCCTATTTTGTGATACAAATGTGAGTACCATAACCAGTGTCATAAACCCGAGACTTATTAGGAAAAAAAATAATTCTATTGTGAAGATACCTAAAGAACTGGCAGTGCCAACTTGCTTCTTTTTCTTCAACAACTCAGCAAGGTAGACAGGATAATTCCTCTTCTAATGACCCACCTCCGTGTAGTGGTGGCAGGTGTCATCTTTAGCAGTAGGTTTATGGTTTTTAGGCTTAGGGATATAAACTTGTTTATCCTTTCCCTTGTCATTAGTTTTACCTTTTTCTTGAGCTTTAAGCGATTTCTTATTGGCTTTTTGGATTTTACCACTTCTAATCGCCATTACTTGTGGTGTTTCAGCCTTTTTAGGTAAACCTTTTTCATACTCAATGAGCATAGCATGTAGTTTACCAATTGTCTATTCAAATCCAGCAAAAACTTTAGTGAGTCCATTCAAGATAAGACCAACAGTAAGATCTTGTGGTAGCACATAACCAAGACGTTCCAGTTGGTCTACATATCTTTTCATCTGTAGAACATATGCAGAAACTGGTTTACCCTCCTCTTGTTTGCAAGCATGGAAAGTTTGGATTAGGTCAAACCTCTCCACTCTAGCTTGTTTCTCAAACATAGATTTAAGCTCATGAAGCATGCCATAAGGTGAATAGTTTTCAAATTATCTATGAAGTTCAGGAGTCATACTCCCAAGCATAAGACAAGCCACCTCTTTGTACGCATCATATGTTGCATTCCATTCTGCCAGCACATTTGTTGCGGAATCAGCTGCATGAGCAGGGGGACAAGGCTGTTCAATGACAAACATTTTCTTTTCAACTCTCAAGACTAACTTAAGTTGACGAAACCAGTCATTGAAATTATTTCCAGAAAGTTTTTCTCTTTCAAACATCGACCTGAAAGCCGAATGGTTTATGTTTTGAACAGGTTGTGCCATCTACAAAACATAGTTAAAGTTCAAGAATTAGTATTTTCGATAATACTCCTTGAAGAAAATTAACTACCCATGTTTAAACAAATAAACAATTAATTTTCTAAAGGCTAGGACCCTACTTGACATACCACCACCACATCAGTTGATCTGCTAGTGATGGTGTATTCAAAAGGTAATTGACGATCAATAATTGCCGCCGGTGCAATTCAAAAAACCATATGGGACTTACTTTATTACAATAATATATTAGTAAGCATGTTTTATCCCATCTGTGCCTCGAGTTTAAGGTCTCACCAATAAACCGATTAAGCCGTCCAATCAAAAACTGTGATTATGTAACACTAACGGCCCATGAAAAAGTGTATAATCACCTTGGGATTACGATCTACATACGTCTCACGCATAGTAAAAAGCATCTACAAGTGTTTTTCAAATTGGATGGCAATAACTTATTTAAAAAATGGTATTATATTTGTCGTGACAAATATGTATGAAGAAGCATGCATACATCTTCGTATCATATATTTTAATAAAAAAACTTTACTCAATTAAGTTATTTATTACGGTATCATGTATTTTCTATACATCTAATGTGTAAATAGTTTTACCTTTTAAAAATTGATGATTTAACGTGTTTTCAAAACTTAAAGATTCTATATTTTATCACGGAAAAGGATTAAAGAATGGTTAAAAACCATTCAAACCCTAGACCATTCGCGACTTCCTAAATAGTATGCAAGGTAAGGAAACTACAACGTAGTCAGGTATTATAGGGTAATGGTATCTACAAGACCGAAGTCTTGATGAGTCTCCCCGAACCTTATCCTTGCAACTAAGTAGTACTTTTGCAAATTACGTCATTGATAAAAACAAAACTTTAATTTGAAAACACATTATAAACTATTAAATTACAAGTCTCGTCATGGGAAACCCAAAGGCCATGATTATCGGATGTAAGCCGAACCCAAATTGACACATAAGACTTCAATTAATAGTTCATAATAAATCTTATTTCATAATTATTAGTCATGTTTATGTTTATTTTTTGAAAAAAACCATTTTATTTTCTCACAAGTTCAATACTAAAAATAAAATAATATAAACATGAAGCTAATACACATAACACTTACTCAAAATAACACTTAACAATTAAGTCATGCAAATATCAATTATGATCCTAATTATCTAATAATTAAAACATGTATGTATTCATACAAGGCTCCTTCGTCCTAAAAACTCTGGTCACATTCATCGATATAATCGATTGCGTAAGCCTTATACAAATACATACCACATATCACATAAATTAACTTTTAGGCCCCATTAAGACATAGCTAAGGTCTTCCCTAGCTTTTAAAGTCGTTGATCGAAACTACATAAATTAAATGTTTATGTTTTTAATACTTGATCATCATATTTGCATAAAAATCTTTAACAATTAACAAGATTTATATCACATATCCCTGCATGATAAATTGCATGTATTTATCATGGATTCCAACTTAACAATTAATTTAAACATAAAACCGATCAATTTACAATTAAACGCATCAAGTTTTATCTTGTAAAATTTCATACAACCTAGAATTCGTCTAATTAATTTTATAACCAACAAAAACTGAATCTTGATACACAAAGATCGAATCTTTATGCATAAAACGCTCAAAGGGCTTAAAAATTAATCAAGAACCCTAATTTTTTGTCAAATTTTATTATTTGTAACTATAAATTCTACACGATGGCTCGTGATCCACTGTTGGGATTTTGCATCTATTAACCATTTAATATCACAAGTACGCAGCGGAAAGTAAACACGTATAAAACTTATAACTAACAAGGATTCAATAAACACGCGTACCTTTTAGCAATAAACAAACGCTGCCTTGAATACACGCACAAATAAAACATCACGCAAAACCACTAGGATTAAAAGTATAATCCCTCTACTTCGTCACACACAATACGTTCTTAGCAAACAACGTGGTATGCTAGTACTAGTAGTGTTTTAACCAAACGATCTCCTTCGTCTTTGATTCAATCAACACACAAAACAAAACACCACGGTTAGTGGTTTTGATCGCAAACCGAAACCTTAAGGGTGTAGGGTTCAATCGTACGACACAAGGAAACAAAACCGAAACCCTTTGAGGGTTTAAAGGTTCGATCAAACAAGAGGGAGAGCAAGGGAGAGATTTTAGGGTTATTCTTTTTCAAGTTCTAGCAAATAATGACTCCAAGTCCTCTATTTATAACCCTTTTAGCTTGGCATGCAAGCAAGCTCTCCCAATCCCTTTGGGATTGAGATTCGGCCGACCTAAGGAAGAAAAAGGGCAAACCACAACCTTCCATTATTCGGTTTTACATATTAGTCCTTATATTTAACTTTTAACGACTAATATTTGTACTTGTTAAACATTTAACGATCGTTTGTTAAATCACTAATTAATATATTACTTTAATATATTAAAACGTTGTTCCACATATTAACGTGTGCGTCCCCGTAGGCTCGAATAAATTTCCGGACATATATAATTTATACGTGGACATATTCCAGCAGGGTTGGTGGTCGGTGCTTGGTAGTGATGGTGGTGGGCAGGCTTGGTGATGGCGACGATGATTGATGGTGGTAGTAGTGGCGGTGGACTTGAAATGTAAAACTTAACGGATAATCGTTAAATATTTAACAAAATACCCATATTGGCCAAAAAACAAGTTAGGTGTCTTTTTATGCAAGAAAAAAAATATGATACCTTAATTGAAAATGACATTTAAGTTGAGTATCTTTTTTTGTGTCATTTGTCTTTTAAATTCCGGTTAAAGAATTGGGTTTTACTCTAAATAATATGAAAAACTCTAAACTATTAGGATCCTAATACTTGATAGTAACTTTTTTTCTTCTGGTGTATAACCAACAATTGTTTTTCCCACAATCTGATTTTGAACATGTTACTTGTGTTGAACATAAGTAACCTATAATTTGACAAATGTGATGGTGTAAGTAAATATATAAATGTTACTTGTTTTTTCACTTAAAAAAATTAACAAGCGAATAATAAGTTAATTATGTAGTTCAATCTATGGCCTAAACACCACTTTATACTTTATGCCATATAGTTTTTACTAAATTGTATATTAAATCAAACACTCTAAACATGTAAATTATTGTCTAACAAAATTTATGTTCTTAGATGATGTTATTTCTAAATCGTTTTATTGGTGTCGGACTAGATGTAAAGCCTCTTTTAGTTGGACGGATTGGCTTAAAAATCCGCATCTCATTTCCTTGTAATTTCTAGCTCCTTGCTAGTTCTTTTAATAATATCGCCGTTCAAAAAAAAAATTATTGTCTAACAAAACACTAAACACGTTAACAGACACGAAGGTTCAAAATTAGATAAATAAATAGAAGACACTCCACTAAAGTGAAAACAAGCATAAGAACCCGCGTGTTGCGGCGGGGCTAATTTTTTCTCGATGCAATATTTTTTTTCTTTGTGTTTTTTTTAATTACCGTAGGCCGGTTTTTCATTGCATAAGAGTTAGACCTTCATTTGAATTTTCTTTGGTTCTTAAAGCTGTTCTATTTGTATAATTGAAATTTATTTTTAAGAAAAATTACGTAAATGCATTCAAATAAAATGTGTTAGCTCAGAATATTTTTTAATGTGGTAATTTTTTAAAAGCCGTAACAGCCTCGCAGCAACGCGTGGGCACAAAACCACTTGTTCAAAGTAAAACGTGCAATTAAGTATCGTCTAGAATTTGTATCCGTATTTTTCCGTAGGCCGTATATAGCTGCGTAGCATCTAACTTAGTAAAAAACTTAATTGTGAGAGGTATAATCTGAAAAAGATTTCACATGGCCCAAGAAAATAACACACGAAATTGGGCTGCCATTGGCATTGTATTGGGCCGGTGTTGGGCTGGTTCTTTCCACTTACGCAAAACGACATCGTTTCTTTCCAATTTTAGGATATATAGTAAAGTAACAAGCATAGTTGCCCGCGCGTTGCTGCGTGGCGGTGTTTCTTTTATCATAGATATGCGTGTTTTTTTTTTAATTTGTATGGTAAGATTTCAAAGTTTTATAAGTGTGGTTTGCGTGTGCTAATTTTTTTAAAAGTTATGTGTTTAAAGGTTGTTTTTTTTGCTATTTGGGTTTTTTTTTATATAATTTTATGAGATTTAAGTAACTATGTGAAAAAAAAAAGTTGCGTAGTTAAGAAAAAGAAAAACCCAAAAAAAAGTGTCAAATGGGCCGGCCCAAAGTGAGAGCTTTATCATAGATGTGGGTGTTTTTTTTAAGCATGATTGTTCGCGCGTTGATGCGGGGCGTTAATTTTTTTTTTTTTTTTGCGGCTTTATTTTTCCGGTCTCATGTTTAATAGTTTTTTTTATATGGGCTTATGTGTTGGGCGTCATGTCGTGGGTATTTTTTGATCTGAAGAAATCT
Organism: Tanacetum coccineum; assembly: GCA_026074375.1. Taxonomy (NCBI): domain Eukaryota; kingdom Viridiplantae; phylum Streptophyta; class Magnoliopsida; order Asterales; family Asteraceae; genus Tanacetum; species Tanacetum coccineum. Next base: position 24,927 of record BQNB010069892.1, read on the forward strand.
ATATTTTTTTTCCTATTTTGTGCTGAGCAATTTTTTTATATTTTTTCTTTTGTGCGGGTTTATTTTTTCGGTCTCATGTTTAATAGATTTTTATATGGGCTTATGTGTTGGGCGGGCGTAATGTCGTGGCCATTTTTTTATCTGAATAAATCTATATTTTTTTTCCTATTTTGAACTTAGCAATTTTTTTTAGCGTGTTTATTTTTTCGGTCTCATGTTTAATAGTTTTTTTTTATATGAGCTTATGTGTTGGCCTCATGACGCGAATAATTTTTGATCTAAATAAATCAATAAATTTGTATAAAAAATTTCTATTTTGTGCCGAGCAAATTTTTTTTTTTAAGTTGACTACTTAAAAAAAAGTCAAATGGGCCGGCCTAAAGTGAGAGCCCAATGGGCCGGTTACTGTAGCAACTGTAGCAACCATGGTCAAAACGACGTAGTTTTAACCCAAATATAGTATATATATATATATATATATATATATATAGAGGGAGGTTAACATAAGATAGTGTCTTAAAGTAGGAAGAATAGGAAGCGATCTTAGCCGTCAAATGTATCTTAAATGAGATCATTAATATAAAATAACAAAATGGCATTATTGTAAATATCTTGAAATATAAGGCATGTTTAACGACTCATTGAGAAGCTTAATTCACGGGTCTCCTATTTTGACTTTTTCCTTTTCTTCATAGCATAACATTTTATATAATTTATATGTCATTCGCATGTATATTTAATTCATTGTTCATCTTCTTTTTTATTCAATACACTGGTGGCCACATACTCTGTTTTGGGTTTTCTTTTCCGAAGTAAAGCGATACATGTAGGTAGATAAACTGGTCATATTGTTATTTCATGGATACACATAATATTCCTTCTAATGATACACATTGTATTATGATTTCATTAAACCTAACATTAGTTAAACTGATAACACAACCATGTCGTATGTCGTAAAATTACAAATAAAAGAAATGGTGAATATGGTTGTATGTTACACATCTGATGACAATGGCCGTTGATGATGATAATGGTGGACATATATAAGGAAGTCGTGATAACGATGATAATCGCGTAGTCGCAATGATGAAAACGAGCTGGGTTTTTGTCGACGAGAAAAATACAACGTTGAGAATGGCATCAATCTTAACGTTGAAAAAATATTAGGATGATCTGAATTAATTGATACATGACCAAAATCATGATACACGTCTGAAAACAAATAATACATCGAAGAATGACTGAAAAGCTAATAAGCACATGACAGCGGTGATAATCCGATAACCGGGCACCGTGCCGGGAGATTCGGTGGTTGGTCGGAATTAGTTAAAGCTGTATTTTAGTGGTGGTTTTAGTTTAACGAGAAGGAAAGAAACAATTTGTAAAAGTTTACGAGAAAAAACAAGACACATAAGAGCTAATGAACTTGTGAAGGTGTATTTTGATGGTGTAAATTACCTGATTGCCCTTTCAGTATTATTATTATTTAATATTCACTTTAATTAGTCAATTTCCACATGTTAATATTTGATTGGCTTCTTACTCTTCTTACTTTAGTAACTATCCTACATGAACCTCATTCTATATATATATATATATATATATATAGGGTGAGGTTCTTTTCAGAACCAAATAAATCAAATGAGAAGAATAACTACAATGAGAATGATGAGAAGAAACCACAACCACACATTTCAGATGCACCTACAAAAATGGATGCATCTCCCCTTAAACTTCTCTCTCCTATTTGAAATATGTGGCTAAAAATACTTCTTATTCTTCTTATTTTAGTTTTTCTTCTCACTTGATCCCTTTCCTATATATATATATATATATATATATATAATGTTAGATGTAGTGGAAGTAATTTATTGGGTCAGGGTCCACTTACCTAACCCATCTAGAGAGATCACCACCACTTTCAGGTAGCACTATATTTGGTGCCTCAACTTCTCACGTTGAAATATGCCAACTTATGTGTGGATCTACGGGTTCATGAGAGTTTAGGTGAACCTGGATGTTGAATTTTAGATGAGCCCAAAACAGGTGAAGATAATTAATGCTTAGCTAATTACTAATGAATGGTTATCGGATATCACTTGGAATTGTGTTATTATTTTTCAAAGTAAATTATTCGACCCTATTGTCTAAGTATTACGAATATCTACTTGGGATAAGACCAAATGTATGTTGTTGAATTATACACAAATCAACAACCCTTGCACATCAAAGTGTTTAGGTTTTATGTGTCTCTCATGCAGATGTTATGATCTCTATTTAGTAGAGATCACTCAAACCCTAGTTAATGAAATTATGAGTGACTAGACGGGTACCCGCGCAATGCGATGACGGGTACCCGGTAACTAAATTTTATGATAAGAAAATGTATTCATTGTTATTCATTTATACGTTTTTTTCTAACAATAAAATTACGAAAGAATGATATTTTAATTAAAATAACTTTAAGTAATACGGAGTTCCAATCTACACATTTTTATATCCAAATAAACATAAAATTCAAACGAAAGAAAGGAATATAAGTAACATCTTTCAAACATAAGTTAAAATAGACGTCATTACAAAAAGAACATGATTGGCTCGATACAAATATATTGTTTTCAAACCCTTTGGACTAATCGTTCAGGTCATTTCATCTATTTGGTAAAGTTTAATGTAAAACACACGACCGTGAGACTCGGCCCTCGTAAAATTGAGTAATCGTTGTGGCACAATCTATGCGATTGTGTACTCTCTATAATATAAAGTGTATTTGCCATATTATCTTGTTAACAATTTTTATCGTGAAATAGGCTAATGTTTTTTAATGTAGTAAGATTTGAAAGGAGGGATGGTAGATTTTATATCGGTTGTTACTATGTAATAAAAATCTAAATGAGCTCCATTTAATATTGTGGGTTGGTACACAATAATACTAATGTAATATTTAAATTTGGCTATTACCATATAGCACAAAATAATTGCATATTCACTTCGTTATTGAAATATCCGCACGGGGCCAACTAACACTACCATCAACAAACCAATATATCTGAATACAACTTCATTCTGAATTATGCGAATTTTAACGGTGTGGTTATTTGGTGGCTAAATGCTTTATAATGTTGTATAGATTTCATATACATTCTTCGTTAGTCAAAGAACAAAACTTATTTCACACTATATTGGAAGAAAAAGACATATATAATATTTGTTTATGTGCTTGGGACCATATATGTCTTAGAGAACCATATCTTCTTTTTCCTTGCTCCCATCACATACCATATCCTTTATCATTCTTAAAAATATCAGTGAGTTATAACAAACATGTTAACAAAAGATTAGCAAATAACTTACCAAAAAGTTTTGTAGAAGTCAATCAATCATCATCCTCTAATTTTCATCCACTGTTTTGTTCATCTTCTTAGGTCTGTAAAATTTAAAAAATCAAACAAGATATATTAAAAAATAATAGAGTAAAAGATTTTGATGTCTCTTGCATAAAATATATGTGAAGATCAACAAATGGTCATATTCACATCTTCTTTCATCTTAATCATCCAGACATTCAGCTTTTTTCTCTATATCTTCATTCTAACATACCATAACCACATCATAAATAAATGAGATTATAAACTGCTAAAAATTAAACAAAAATCACCATGAACTAAAAAACAAAACTTGTGGTCGAAGGAGGTCGCCGGATCTTGAGGAGCTGCTACTGCTTGCCGGAGTGTGAGTAGAGGAGAAGAGAAAATGCAAGAAAGAGAGACAATAAAAGAGCTTGTTAAGTGAGGGAGAGAGAGTTAAAAATGACTCTGGTTAAAGTTGTTTATATAGTGAAAAAAATGTAGCTTAGAAATAGTAGAACAACTAAAATGGGCATAAAATGAGCTGTTATGAATATTGGGTTGTTACATCTCAATGTAATAACTTTTATTTATGTGTGTGATGTATTGATTTTAAAGGTTGTTACAAATTTTTAAAAGGGTGTATTAATATTAATATTAAAAGGATGTTATAAGTCTTTGAAATTGTGCTTTCCATTATAAGAAATGTTTTGGTTACTTAAAATTTTTAAGACTTCTAATTTTAGATGCCCTAAATGTTTTATAAGGAGTAGAGATAAATGGCCTATTAATCACCACTTAATTAGCTTCCATAATAGTAGGGATTTAGCGGTTACACAACCAGTTAAAAGTGGTCATTAATGCAATTATAATTGTCACTTGAATAGGTCAAAGCCGTTACAGGCATTTGAATTCATTCCAACGAAGTCATACCTTTAGTGTCATGAACACTCATCAGCTAGCTCACTGAGGAGCATACAAGCTGAAGTGTTCAAACTGAAAGACTCACTGATGAGTTAACCCGCTGAGGATAATTCCTCTAATGGGCCACTCCCTGGTGGTGTCTTTCAGCTTACTACTCAAAGGGTACAAAGCTGAAGCCATCAGACTAATAAATACCATTCAGTTCAGAGTTACACTCACTGAAAAGTGAATCACTGAACTTCATCGGCGACTTGAATTCCCTTTTACCACTATCAGAGTCTGGGTATCAGTGACTTATCGGAGTAAACTCCGTACCTCCAGTCCCAATACCTGATTTGAACTGAACCCATAATTGAACTAAATTTCCAACAATCCTCCCCAATTTAGTACAATTTCTTTGCATGAAAATTAAAATTAATCAAAACAAGTGCATAAATGAAAATATCCTAAGGATTGCATTTCCATCTTAGTACATTACACGTTCAAATATTCGAGAATCGGTGTGTTCTAAGAATTGAGCCCTTCAACCCATTTGAATACCTGAAGATAAAATACACACAAGTTTTTAAACACTTAAACGCTCCTGACACTATACAAGCCATGTGTCCATATCCAATTCATAAATGTTGTAAGAGTCAAAAGTCCAAAGCTCCTTGAAGCGAAAAACCTCAACATTCATATAGGTGGTTCCTATTTATTCATGCTCCTGCTAAGCACTTTTTTAAATAAATTAACCATTGAGAAGTAAAGACTTCATCCTCCTTTTCAGCAGGTTCCAAGCACATCCTTAGGATGATTGTAAAACATGTGCTTCAGTCCACTAAACGTTTAGCTTTCCACATTGAACTCAGCTACCAAGTTTCCTCAGTAGCGAGTTAGGTGTCTTAGCATTCAGCGACTTAGTTGGACTTTAAACCCATCCATTCAGCAGATTTTAAAACCAAGTCTCTAGCCAATCCCTTTGTCAAGTGATCAGCTAAATTTTGTTGAGACCTCACAAACTCTATAGAAACCACCCCATTCATAATAAGCTCACGAATCATGTTATGCCTGGCACCTAAGTGTGTAGACTTCCCGTTGTACATTTGGCTATAAGCCTTTGCCAATGGAATCTCAAGGATCAGGTTTCTCAATCATTCAGCTTCCTTACCAGCAGCTGCTAAAGCCACAAATTCAGATTCCATTGTTGAGCTGGTAATGCAAGTTTGCTTCTTGGATGCCCACGAAATTTCACCTCCACCAAGTAGGAATTCCCAACCACTGGTAGACGCATTGTCTTCAGTATTGTTGATCCAGCTTGCATCTATGTATCATTCTAAGACTGAAGGATTACCAATATATGTCAAACTATAATCCATAGTTTTCTTTAAGTACTTCAGTACCCTCTGAATTGCTTGCCAGTGTTGAGTATTAGGGTTACTAGTGTACCTACTTAGTTTACCCACAACAAATGCAATATCAAGCCTTGTACAAGTCATGGCATACATCAAGCAGCCAATCACCCTAGAATACTCAAGTTGAGATATAGCCTGACCATTATTGAGCATCAGCTTCTCACTTGTATCCATAAGAGTACTCACTAAAGTATAATCAAAGTAATTGACTTTTCTTAGTACCTTCTCGATATAATGAGACTGAGAAATTGGTAAACCATTACTTTCATGTTTAATCCTTATACCAAGGATAACATTAGCCTCCCCCATGTCCTTTATGGAGAACCTTGATGACATGAATTCTTTTGTCATGTGTCACACCCCGTCTAAGGCGGAAACACAAGGCGTGACGGAGGGATTGATCGTCATAACACATGGTGTCAACATAGAGAAAAACTAAATGCATTCCAAATAAAAGTGTTACCACGTCCTCCGGCAACAAGCAGGTACTTATGTCATGACTAGTCGAATCACAACACATAGTCAGAATTATTACCAAACAAATCCCCAAACTTGGAGTGATACATGTCTAAAATGATTCGATTACATAACCATAAATAAAACCTCTAAATGCAGTCTGCCAAAGAAAAGATCCTCAAGGGATACTCTTAAGTCTGCTAAAGGCCTTCTAGACTTGTGACATCACTGAGCCTTAACTTCACCTGAAAATGATACTCAAAAATGTCAACATAAAGTTGGTGAGCTCGTAGGTTTAGAGTATAAACCCAGTTGTTGTGCCAGAATTTTAAGTGGGACAGTAGTGCAATGCAATAGCGGAGGGCCAGCAGTATAAATAGTATTCCAACACAATATAACAAAACATAACATATCATAACAAATCAATTAAATCAACATTTAATAGTGGCCCCAGTGCTTATAGTTTTCCAAACCTATCACCTACCAGCTGGAGCTACATAGTCGGCTAAGTAGTCTTATGAAGGACTAGTAACATGGTCATCATAGATAGATCATGCATACAATCACATCAAGAACGCAATTGTAAGCACATATGTATATTGTCCAAAAGCATAAAGATAGTTTAGCACAGTAGTAAAATAGTTTAAAAAGATTTGAGTATCATTTTTCCCCAAGGAAAGTGGTTTAAAAGTGGGGCTACGAAAACTCACCTCAATTAAGGATGAATAATAGCTGATATAAGATGATCAAACAACAACGTGCAACGGCGCCCAGTCATGACCTAATAATTAATGTCTGACTCAAAAATATATTCATAATGTACATTGAAATTAACGCATATGAGTTAAAAGTGTTTTTGTATCATTGTCTTTAGTATTATCGGTTGTGTAGCGGTTGACAAGTTTAACTCAAGAAAAATACATCGAAGTATATATATTTAGATATTATATACTTATACTATTTAAATAAAATAGACAAGTAACGCAAATAAGAAGTAACAAATAGACGATAAGCAATTATTAAAATATGTTTCTGCAATTTACCCAGTAAACCTCAAGTTATCTACATTAAGTGTGTAAATTATAAGTATTAACACGTTTTAAATACTCGAAATGAATAGTAGGAGTTTTATAATTTATAAAATTATAAAATATATTTTTCGTCTTTTAGTCGATTATTAAATTCATAATATTTTATTATTTCGTCTTTTTGTCGGGTTTTTAAGAAAGTAGGTCTTTGTAAAAATATTTCTAAGTACAGTATTTTTATAAAATTTTGGCATGACTCGTTCGTTTATAAACACTTTCCAAGGTCGTAGACCTTATTCCAAATCACTTCTTCAAACTTAAACCAATTTCCGACAAATATCAAATCTCACGTTTACGCTACGTTTTATCCAAAACACATTTCCAAACGACTATTTTAACCATCCTAAACTTATATGAGTATAATTCAAATAAATCGATCAAACGTCCGTTTTATATGTTTAAGTTCACTTGCTTTTCACTTATTGGGCCATAAGGCCCAATGTTAGTCCAAAATCGTTAGTTTAGCTTTTAGTCCATAATTGGCCCAATATCGAGTTTACTAGTTAGCCCAAATAAACGAAAAGCTCAATAAAATCAATAAGCCAAAAATACCAAATAACCAAAATAATCATTTCGGTAAATAAGCCGAAGCTCGTTGGGCCTTTGTTGGATTGGTCGGTACGCATAAGCCCAAACGAACACTTTAAAATACTATAAGCCCAAAAATAAATCCAATAAGCTATATAATAAGCAAATAAGCACTTTTAGTATCAAAATAAGCTAAACCAAAAAGCCACAAAATAAGCCGAGACCACAAAGGGTCTAAATAAGCCATGACTTATTTGTCCTTTTTGGGCCGAAGCTTTATAAGCCCAAAATAAGCCACGAATGGCTTATAAATAAGCCATTAAGCTACAAGGTCTTTTTAGTTTCAAAAATAAGCCACGGAAATAAGCAATAACAATAGACCGAAAGTTTAATGGACCAAGACTTCATTTTCTTTGTTTCCTTTTTACACCGAAATCAAAATAAGCCATAATAAGCACTCGAATGCTTATTAATAAGCCGGAATAAGCTATAAGCATTTATGACCAAAAGTTTTATTTCACCAACATAACCATAATATGTAACATTTCCGTATTTTCATGTCATTTTACGACGTCAATTTTTTTTTTTTAGTTTTCATCTCGTACGCGTTTACTTTTAAATTCTTATCGTATAGTTAAATCGCGTAAGTTAAAAATGAGCGTTCA